>JAPMOQ010054548.1:0-31402 GCA_026543055.1 Argiope trifasciata
GTTAAATCATAGGCATGCTTTTATATATATGAGCTTGAAAAGTAATAGATCTCTTTAAAGAATCCAAAATACTATTTTCAACATTTTACTCCCACTAATTCGAAGTAGATTTTCTAGTTTATCTCAGCCATCAAGCTAATGAAATTCTCCCAGCTTTCTTACTCTATATACAAGATAATATTGAAGAAAAGCGGTATTAAATAAATTAGATAAAAGTATGAATTGAAGATATATTTTGAAAGATAATATCAAGCAAAAAATGAATAATTATTTTAAAATGACGAAATAATTTTCTAAACATAACAAGATATGCAAATTATTCCGATAAAAGTTTTTTTTTTTTTTTTTTTTTTTTTTTTTTTGCTTATACGTCAGGATGCGTTGATTTCACCAAAATAGGAATGAGATGAAAGATGGAAAGCTTAATCATATACAGAAATGCATATCTTACCAACTGTGGATAGTTTGAAAATTGAGCAAGCCAGATGGAAAATAAATACTAAGTTTCGAATTAAAAGAAAATTGCAAATATAAAATGATAAGCTAAAAAAATAGGAATTGAAGCAAAATGCATCCAACAGGATGATAGTGAAATCTTAACAAAAAAAATCAAAATTTGTTCATATCTTGATCATTATCACTCCTCTGCGAAACAAAAATATTCTATAATAATATTCCCGGGTTCTTGTAACGGGCATATTAAAAGCATGCTGCGGATTTTAGGTACATTAGATAATCGTAAAATGACTCCGTAGAGGTTTCAAGGTAAAAATAAATCAATAAAAACAATGGTTTTGGAGAATTCGATTAATAAAATCTATCAAGGAATTTTTATCTGATATGACATAGGAGCAAAATCCACAAAGCAGAATTCTAATCAAAGCATTTGTGTCAATGGCAAATTCATAGGGCACAAACAATTAAGTGATCGTTTACACACAGATAACTCGCTTTTTATTTTCATAAAAGTAAATCATTGTAGCATTTTGTTATTAATGGCAAGACACAACTTCGTTTTCAACTCTCTTTTTTTCTGTAAAACTCTCTTATTTTCTGTTTCTATTTCTGTTTTTCAAGTACCGAACTGTTTTCTTTCAATAAAATAAAAAAGGTTTTAAAATTAATCTTTCAGTTTGATTTCTGTTGTAACGGTAAGCTTAATACTCGAAAGTAATCAGGGAAAACGGAATTACATTCTGTTCCTTCTGATGCTGATAAATATTACCTTCATTTTTTCACTTTCAGTGAATTGAAATTTTGATTAGTTTTTCATTAGATTCCACCGACAATTTTGAAGTTGGAGGAGAATTAAGTAAGTAAATTTATGTATATCGAAAGTTCTTTTAATTAAAAAGTTTGCGTTAATATACTACTAATTATAATACTACGTTCTACTAATTATACTACTAAATATACTACTACGTTCTATATACTACTAATGAAAATGGCTATGTGCGTGTGTTTTGACATTCAATAGGTCAGACCGTTTGACTTACCAAATTTAGTGCATGTATATCTTGGTGGATAGGAATATAAATATCAGAGTGATTTTTTTACAAACTGAACTAGAATTTTAATTAATTAAAAATCAAACAAAAAATTAGCATTTTTCCGAATTTACTTCTAAAAATATTACTTTCCAAATATGAGTTTTTTACTGTCTTAAATATATACATTATTTTATGATGCTGGTTTAATAATTATGGGAAAACTGCATTTTTTCAGTTTTTGAAAGAAAAAAAGACTTTTTTTTTGTCTAATTTCTAACAACATGATACATTGCTATCTTGAAGTTCAAATCGGTTTCATTGTTTCGTCAATTATCTAATCGCGTGATTTTTTTTCCATTGTTAAGAAGAAAATGTTTATATATGTGTAGTTTTCATGACGGATGAAAAAGGATTAGATTGAATGAATATACAATGAAATTTAGATATAGAGGAATTAGACATTTAACTGCAATATGATGTTAGTATATTTGCAAAATAAATAGAGCTTGAACTAACTCGGCTTTAAATATATTTAAATTTAGCCAATATTCTTAGTGAAACAGCGAGACATCTGAGAGACAATAAAGTACTTACACAGTAAAGTATAAAGTAAGAAATTTTACAATAAAGTACTTTTTTTATTAGAAAGGTTTTTAAATGCATTGTGTTAGAAATAAGGAATTATATAAGGTTTTTGTTTCAAAACATGAAAACGGTTCAGAAAGACTGTGTTCGTTTGGAATAGAGGATTCGTCGTTGTAGGGTGATAAACATACCTGTTATTTCTGTTGCTTCTATAAATATTGTTTAATCAACTTATTGCATATCAGCGGCTATGTTTTCATAATGCATTGACAAGTTTTGAGGATAATTTCATCTGTGTTATTAATATTTTTATATCCAACTATTTTATTATCTATAAATATCATGCGAAATGTTTTATTTTATCTTGAAAATTTAATTTTTTATCTACTTTTTAAGGACTATACTGTGAGATTAAAATGGAAAATTTCGATACAGAAAAAAGGGAGGTTTCAGATGAATTAACTTTTAAGAAGTTGCTTCCGATGAAACTTCATTATTTTCTGCTCATGAGCGGTAAGTAATACTTATTATTCCATTTCTTAAAACTACTTTCTTTATTTTCTTCTTATAAATGAGAATACAAAAAAATATGCCTTCATTTTCTTTACTGAATTATGAAGATGGGATCTAGAATCAGAATTTTATATTTTGAAAGAGTTTGTAAAATACATAATGCAATGCAGAACAAATACAAATCCGCAAATATGATTCAAATCGAATATCATTGTGCAACTTTTTTATTCATATGGGAATAGCTTTTGAAGTCAGTTTTCTATAGTCAGGATTCATTCTAGACTATCAAACAGGTACCTCCTGAAGGCTTCGCAACTTCTGGTGGAAGCAGATATGAGTACATATTCATGTGCACATATTTTCAGCACATTTTCAATCAACCAGATAATATCTTTTGAAGGGAATTTTCAATAATCAGCATCAGTCAATCATCAGATAATCAAATAGGCTCCTGCTTGGGGACTTAGTAATTTCTGATGACATCAAGAATATAGCTCAAATTATTTTTATTGCACTGCTTTAGGGTAGTTAAATCTATTTGATTTACCTGGTCTATATCAGCACGCAATCAAGCTAACATATCATTTAAATTTCAAAACATTGTTCTTAGACTTTTTTTGTTTTCAAATTTACTAATAAATCAGAGCTATCCAGCTATTTTAGAAAATTATTTACTTAAATCAACAACTCTGGCAAACTTGTTTTACAGTCGACGTGCATTAAAGCTTTTCGTATACTATTTTTTTTTTACTATTTATCACTTTGCTTAAAATTACATTTAAATTTAAACATAAAATGTTTTTATATTCCGAATAAGTTTCCGTATTTTAAAAGTGGGTCGCAATTAATTATTTGTTGGTTCAGTTTGTCATTATATCTACTATTGAAAAATTACTTAAAAATATTCAAATTAAATTAAAATAAAATAAATGAAATATATGTGATTTTAAAAGTTGACTCAGTCCTCAAACTATAACATAAAGAGCTTAATAAGATCATGGCAAGTATTGTGACTGAGAAAAATATGACAGAAATCAAATAATATTTTAAAATAACATAAAGTGTAATGTAATTATACGTCCCTCTCTCTTTGCCACCGTTGATATCTACCGATGAACTTCAATTATCTATTGCCATTTTAAGGTTATGTTCAAAAATGCTAATAATTTTTACAAATGCGCTTACTTTTTCAAGAGCAATTTCATATAAGAATTTTTTTTTCAGGAAGTGCAGCAATCTATCCATATATCTTTCTCTATGGTAAACAATTAAATATTACTGCTGATGTTGTTGGATACATCACATCTGCCATTTGGTGCATTACAGTCTTATCTAGACCAATAATAGGCGGGTTGACAGATCACTTCAACAAAAAATTCAAGCTGATTCTCATTTTTTTACTCCTTTTGAGCATATTCACTGACTTAGGTCTAAGTTTTATACCAAAGTCTTCATTAGATAGCTCTTCTAACTCCACCACCAACTCCTCAACCATTTGTTATAATAACAATTCTTACCTTGTTGAGGTAGAATTGAACAGTGCGAAGTGCTGTATTCTTTCTTGTTCATTAAGTGAAGAAAATAGTTCTGACTGTGAAAATGTGAATATTCCATCAATAGAACATTTTGAAAGTATACCTTTGGATTGTAGCAAGGATCTTGAGAACACATGTCTTAAGGGCACTCTTAAAATAGATTGTAACAATGTTACTGGTAGTAATGTCACTGATAATGGTTCAGTTAGACAAAATGGAGCCTTGCAAGTAAGTTTATTTGGAATCTTCGTCACTTTTTTTCTGGTATCTCAAACATCACTTGAATCCTTAACTGATGCCGCTTGTGCTAAAAATCTCGGTGATGAAATGGAAGAATATGGAAAGCAAAGAATGTGGGGAACGGTCGGTTGGGCACTTTTTGCATTAGCAGCAGGAGCCTTGAATCATGCTTTTACAACATCCGGTAATGGAACAAATTATGTACCTGGATTCTATTTGTCGATTGCAATTTACATCTTAGATATTTTTATGATATGGAAACTGCAGCTGAAAACTCCAGAATCAGTAAGAAATATCTTCAAGAATGTTGTTTGGTTGCTGTTAAAACCAAGAATCATAATTTTTCTACTAGAAGTGATAGCTATAGGAATTATAAGAGGCGTGTACATAACGTACTCACTCTGGTTCTTGGAATCCATAGGTGCAAGTGCATTGCTGTTGGGTATCATAACATCACTTCAATGCTTCTTGGGAGAGATTCCCTTTTTCTATATTTCTGGGTGGATCATTCGAAAAATTGGACATCTGAATGTATTCACAATGTCTTTTATTGCTCATGGTTTAAGGTTTCTGGCGTATGCCTTTTTGGTAAATCCTTGGTGGGGCCTGCTCATAGAAGTTCTTCAAGGACCATCATTTGGAAGTTTCTATGCTGGCCTGACATCTTACGGAAAACTTTTAGCCCCACCTGGAGCTGAGGCTACAATTCAAGGTATAGCTCTGGCAGCATTGGATGGAATAGGTGAGCATGGTTTCCTGTTATTCTGTTTTGTGCAAAATTTACATTATACCTCATCTATATCTGTCCGATACAATATTAAGAATATTAATTTTGTTGTGAAGAGTACCGCTTTATATTTAGTTAGTTTCAAATAACTTCCCTGTAATTTTAGATTAAAAGCCTTAATTTAATGAGCATTTAATTCATTCAGATTTATGAAGAAGGGTGTAATATAGGGCATAATGTGAAGTGTACTATTTCTAATCCTCCTTAAGTAATGAAAAGTGTTTTTTTAAGTTTGGGAAAGTTTAATGTATCTGAAGATTCGTTCGTATTAAAAATACTCAAATTTCATAGAAAAAAGGCGAACATCTTTCTCCTACAAGTAAATAAACAATGATATTAAATAGGTACAAGAATGACCTGGGAAAATATATTCCACATAAAAATCGAGATTTCTCATCAAACAAGAAATGTATATTTTTTAAATATTTCTAATGACCATTTATCATTTCTGCAGGTACTTCTGTGGGTAGCTCAGTCTCAGGATACTGGGTCAAAACAGCAGGATTACGCGAAACCATGTTCCAAGCAGGGTTTTGGTCGATCATCTTTGGAATAGCAAGTACTATCCTCAACGGTTTCATCATGTGCAATCTAGTTAAATAAAAGAATTAAATACAGATGAAAAATGAGCCCCTAAATTAATATTTTCTGACAGTATCCAGTATTGTATATAAACGATCATAAATCAAACTTCCATTTAATTTTCAAAATATTCTGTTTAATAAATGTATTTTCTTCAGATTTATAAGTAGCTTCTTAAGGCAAGTATATAAAACTCAAAAGCAATGACTATCTAATATTCTGCAAAGCTATCATGTGGCAGGGACGCGCTGTTTTAAGAATTTTAAATCTGAAATGCTATAATTACAAATCATATAGATACTATTGGTTTTGATATTTGCACAGTTGCTTTATCATATGGGACTGTAAAATGGACCCCACCGTAATCATTACTCTGACGAATAACATTCCATCTTGAGGTAATCATTCTCTGGCACTGTAATGCCTGAGTAACATATTATTTTGAGGCAGTGGGAGCTCTATTTGATTAGTATTTAAAATAAGAAGATACTAATCAGAAAGATAAGAATACTTTGATTTTTTTTTCTTTCTTATTTTAAAGCTCCTATTTCTTTTGTATTGGGGAGTATATTACTAAAACTATACTTTCGAACAAGTTTGGAATTAACAAGTTCCTTAAAAAACAAAAAAGAAAGTTATTAAAAAGTTAACAAGTTCGATTTCCAAAATTTAAATTAAATAAAACAAGACTGTTCTTGTAGCTTAAGGCACTTTACAAGACCGCTGACAAACTCTCAGCGATTTAAGCCTAGTGTGCAATAGTTTCTGTTGCCGAGAACAACCATGCTCAAACTGGAACGCGCAGATCATGGGGAAGAAGCGCTATTCCTAGGCGGGGTCTCCTGCAGTGAAAAAAAAAGACTAAAAGTATTTTTCAAAAATAAGATTTTTTTGTGATTAATTCTTGAGTTTCTCAAGATAATTTAATTTATCCCCAGCTATTTTTATTAATTTTTTACTATCAATAAATTATATACATTTTTTTCAACACTTTTCCTTTCAAATTATTGACATTTTAGTTAAATACGAAAATCAACAATTGACTTTTCTTTCTCACCCTTCTTTCTCGATTTAATATCCGAGGAAATGGCTTCAAATGTTTTAATTGCCAAAATCAACAGCTAAGAGCAACAAAAACAACATTCATATTTTTTTCCACCGTATTTTGATACTTTAGATAACAATTTTTCTTGATTATATATTAAAAAGTTGAAAATAACCAAACACCTCAAAAACGCAACTGATTTCTTCCGTGCACAGATCGAATTAAAAAAATGGAAATACTTGTAACAAATTTCTATTTTTATGTTAACAAGAATTTTAATGGATGCATACTTGTTATTATAGTGTGTACATTTATATGACCATTTACAAAAAACACAGTCATGTGAAATTGTTAATTAAATGCTAGCTATCCAAACCATAAAATTTATATATCTACAGAGATAAAGTCTGTATAAGTATTCCTTTGATACTGGCAAAGAATCATCAGGAAAGCTACTGTTTCCGCTGTGCATGTTTCTGAAGTCATTGTAAGCAACTAAAACCATTTAGTTAATGTATAAAAATGAAAATAAAGGTTGATATTTAAATTTTAATGAAATGTGATAATATTTCCATCAAGAAAAAATGCGGGAAACTGTTGGGCCGAACAGTTTCAATGGGTGTTTGTTTGAAGTACTCGTATGTAAAGAGAAGTCTTTTCTTGGGATGATCTCAAAATTCTACTATGGAAAGGCTTTATACATCTACTACTTTGCACATCCTGTAAATGGGTTAAACTATAAAATAAATACTTTATAATAATGAAATAATTTATTTTTGTAAAGTTATGATATTTTTTAAGTAATTATTTTAAAAAGTTTGCGCGATAAATGTTAATTTAATACAAAGGAAGGGTAATTCATAATATAAAATTGATTTTATTTTTGTCTTAAAGTCTAATGCTGTCGCAGCTGTTTCAGTTTAGTTTAGAGCAATTTTGGGACCTACCCCGTAATTTTGAACCTTGGTCAGATAATGAGGACGACATCTGCTCCAGCACCCATGTCTAAAAATTCTACACCAGCGCCAGGGCGCTTGGCACAGACGGTTTTAACATGCACCAAACCCACTTAAGCTGCCGTTCTTTGATGGAATCGGGTCCAGAACTTGCAACCTTCCGGTTAGGAAGACGAAACCTTTCCATCAGGCCATCGCGGCCTACTATCGCAACTGAGCATTCCTTTAATATTTTAAATATGCACCGTCGAATATTCGAAGCAATCAATAAATCTAATTGTCTAATTTTAATACTATTAAATTAGAACTGCGCAATCTTTTTAAAGAATCCTCCAATAACAACAACCCTTATAACAAGTTCTATTGAGTAAAAATTTTAAGAATTCAGTAATGTATATATCCTTCTGAATTGATTTTATCTGAAAATTTCTATTTGTACACAAAGGACAGAGTGCAGAGAGTGAAATTTAGAGACTTGAAAAATATGTTTAAGAAATAGGCTGTTGATGCACGATTCGAAACTTTCATGACCAAATAACATAAGTTTAATTAATTCAACTTTAAATAATAATATTTTATTCAAATTCAATAAAAATTAATTACTTAATTAATCATTAAATTCATTTCAATATTTAAAAATAAAACTATTTTATTCATTTCAGTCATTAATTTAGGAATAAATTTGAAAAAACAATTTTTTAGTGTTTTTTCTATTACATTATAAAGTTTTCTGACACGAACTTTATTGCAATTTTTTAATCAAACGATATTTCCATGTAAAGTAAATATGATGTACAATATGTGTGGATGCGTTCATTCATTGAAAAAAAAAAGAAATAAGAAAAAATACGCCTGCAATTTTTAATTTCGAGTTTAGAAACAATTTATTTGTATTTCAAAATATTTCGTTTCATTCATCTAATTAATTAACTTGTGTCTTTGAATTTTCCAGTTCTCACTGGCATGGATGGATGAATTACTACAGACGTATTTCGTTCAAAAGTTGACATATATCTGCAAATTTAACGAAAAGTCTCCACATCAAATTCACGCTCATTGCTTATTATATTTTTCACACGCCGTTCTCAAGAATCTATATATAGTATTTTTTTAAACAAAATTTAGATTTCAAAAGTGAGGAAGCTCATTTACACTTATGGGGGACCTTTGACGATTAATAAACTTTCTATACTTCATGCACGAGAAAGTAACTAGATACATTTTACATGTTCTTGTTCTTTTACGTTTAAGGAATTTAGCGATGCGATGCTAAGTAGATTCGTATCTAATTCAAGGTTACTGAGCGGTTTTATATTGAGACAAAATGATAACTGGCAATGAAAGCAAAATAATTTACAATAAACTATTCTTCTTTTGATGACAACTTTGTTTTTATTGTACGTAACAAGCATTGTATTCTAAATGAAAAAGAAAAAAAGCTTTTATTTATAAATATCGAGATTGATTTGAGGAGTACCTTTCGCAGCAGATTTTTATCAGTTTCAGAAACCTACTGATGATATAAAGAAGATAAAATGAAAGGCTAAACAATACAAGCAGGATATTACTTTTCAACTCATAATTTAAAGAAATCAAACTAAAGGAATTGTTTCACAACTGAAATAGATTAAATGTTAGTTTCCAAGACCTTATGTCTAACATTAAATTTCAATAAAAAGCAAGAGGATTGTAAGTTCCTGTTGATAATATTTGAGTAAGAAATTTTTTTATTTTACTATTTTAAAAAATTCCGAGTTCCTTTAAAATTTTATTTAGAGAAAATTGTTGCAAATTTTTATTTCTTTTTTATTGCTAATTTTCTGTCAATCAAATATAAACTTTTTCCTGTATTAACATATTTATTGCATAATTTCGCTGCCCCTTGATCACCATAAAATATTTTTGTTTAAAAGTGAGTGTTTAATATTTTGAGTGAACAGCCAAATCTATTCAAAAGTTTTAAATTGGAGACCCAATAGAATAAATATATTACACAATATTAAAGAATATTCCTAATATTGTATAATATTGTTAAATATTCAATAATATAATATCACACAGTATTGTACAATGTTGATCAAATTTTTGTTACTTGGTGCTACTTGGGTGATGGAAACTTTCCATCACACAACAGTCTTTCTAAACAAACGTCTACTCTATTTATAATTTTGCTTTATTAAGAGACACTAATAATAAATTGATATTGATTTCCTTTATTGACTTTAACTTCATTTGTTCATCGAATTAATTATATTAATTAAGTCACTTGTATAGTTAATGATAAGTCACATCTGATCATAGAATAAAAGAGCATATTATTTAAATTTTCCTTGAATAATAATAGAGGATCATTTTGACATCGAAAACTGGAACACACATTGGATTTAATTTATCCAAACCAAGCAAAATTATTTAAAAAATTCAAATACAATCACTAAATTACATTCTATACAATCAAAAGCATGTAATAAATTTAGTTTTGTATTTTTCACAAATTCAACTAAGTTTCAATTGATTTATTATCAGAATTAAATTTTTTAGAAATATGAATTACAGAAATCCTTTTTGAATCAAACAGTATGCAATCATAGTTTCTGAATAATTTTTCTTTAGATGCAAAATCATATGAAATCTCAAGTATATTTTTCAAATTAGGATTTCAACAGAGAGAAAAAAGCAAGAGTCTTTCCTTTTTCTTATGTAATTGGTAGAATATATAATTTCTTCTGAACTTTTAAGGATTAACTATTCTGATCTCTGTTCATTTGCAAATAATTTAATTATTTCTCAAGCGATTCTACTTACCCAAAAATATGTAAGACTCATGTGTCGAAGGTCAACAAAAATAAGCATGAACATATTTCAAACTAGAAAAAATAACATGATACAAAATCAGGAAAAAAATTTAGGATTTTTAGTCAGATCAAAATAACATTTTGTAAATACACGAAAAAAAAATTAAAGTCACGAGAAAAATGTATCCATAAAAATAAAACAAAGTTTAGAATAATGTCACCTCTAAAGTAATCAAGATATGAACTAAAATTAAAAATAATGTATATTACAATCATTTTAATAATAAAAAGCTGAAGATAGACACCATAACAACAGAAATGAAAGTCAAAATGGTGTAAAAATAATTATAAAATAAAGCATCTTCAGATTAAAAAAATATATATAACAAGATTTTATAACATGCATATCTACTAATAATGAATGTGTATATTTAAGGGTACTCTTCAGGCTGGCCATTTGACTATGGGTTTTTAAATTAAGGATAATATTTCTTTTGGTATGAATGTGACCTCGAAGCCTTTAAAATTATTTAATCAAAATTTAGGCGAGATTTTAGGGGTTTTCAGGTTTAATTTGCAAAAGAATCATCGCACAGTCTCATTTTTTACACAATGAAACCTTTCATTAAAAAAAATGCTTGTTCAACAATAATAATTTAACTGTCAAGTAAACTTTCTTAAAATTTTGATAAATTTTTTTTGCCTATTTTTCAGCTAAAGATTTCATTAGTGACATGAAATTCAAAACATTTTAACTTTTTTCACTAAAACTATTTTAGTGTAATTTTCACCCATTGTAAAAAAAAGAAAAAAAAATCCAGGAATATTTTTTTATATCCAAGAAAAGTGAATACTAAAAAATAAATGATTTTCATTAGTACTATGATGTGTGAGTTGACTCCATTAGAAAGGCTCTTATTCAGGAGAGTGAATAAAGGTCAAGGCAGTTAAAATAACATGGTTTTAATATTTACAATTTGACGCTTAAATTCTTGAGAAGGTCAAGAATATCAAGTTATAAGAGATTTAATTGAAAGTAAACGGAATCAGTATTTCCGAAGAACTATTTGGATTCGAAATGTTTTTTTATTAAATCGCATCGGTTCAAATAGAATCATCAGCTCATATCTGTCCTAAGATAAAGTTCTGTGGATAGATTAGTATCTTCGGAAAGTCAAATAATTTTCGTTTAGTCACACAACAGCGGAATCGGGCTTTGAAAAGTGGAAAAAAAATTTGTTAGTATAAGTTCAGCAGCGTCATCGAAATAAATATTAATATTACTGATTATTTCTTTATAGAAACACCACCCAGTCAAAAGACCCTAAAATAATATAAATAGAATGGAGGAAAACATCCTTGAAAAAATGGATATCAAAGATACGTCATATTCACAAAAATTGAAGTTCTGGAAAGATGAAAACTTCAAGAGATTGCTTCCAATAAAAGCGCATTATTTATTAATATTTGGTGGTAAGTATTTTCTTTTAAAAAATGAATTTGCTCTTTGTCATTTCATTTCTATTTAGTTTCACAGCTCTTCAAACTTGAATCAATTCATTTTCTAAATTTAAAATGATTTAATTCTGATTATTATTCATTGACAACTAAAGCTGACATTGAGAGAACATTATGGATTGCATAGAGTTAAATAATCTAGAATACAGTCCTATATGCTCTTAAATTATTTGTTTATTTGTAGAAAATGTTAATTTAACATTATTAACAAATGTTTTAAAGTGTAAATATTATTAATAAAAGTGAAGTATAGAGGAGCTTTATTACAAACGCCTAGAAGGACATGTTGTTTGTTACAGGGATTCGAAACTAATATCATTAGACTCTTTTAACCACCGAGACAAGGAGTAAGTATGTGCACATATATCTGGCGTTCTTTATGAGATTCTGACATTAGTCTAGTTATAGGTGCTTTCTTTTAATTTTTTCCCACACTGAATTTTTTGAATCATATTGTTTCATTTTAATTTGTACAAGCATTTACTGTTCATAAAGTTCTTTCATTTCTTTTTTTTGCTTTGTTACCTGAATTTACTGACTATATACTTATTAGTTCACTACATCTATACTAATAATAAAATTGAATATATGTAATTGCAATATTTTTTAGTATATATCTATACTTATAATGAAATTGAATGTATTAAATGGTCTGCCGTTCTACAGATCATATCATTTAATCTTCAGCTTTTTAATTTATCACACGTATACCATGGAGGTCAGGAATGTGAGATTAAAAAAATTTAATTAAAAATTAAACTGGATTTTGGAGATTTCTCGCAAAAACTTCCCAAAATATAATCGCAAAAAAAGTAAATTTTACAACGTTCGTAATTTACAAAATGCATACATTTTGTCATGATACCAATTGAATGGTCATGTGATTTTTTTTTTATTTTAGCAATTTTTTTTAAAAAATATGCTTTATTTAAGCAGTAGATTACATAATTTTCCTAAAGTTAAAACCGTTTTCATTGTTTTTTCAACTATCTTATCAGATGCTATTTTTTCCATTGTTCAAAGCTAAAAAACAAGGTTTCTGTTTAATATCTATGTAGTTTACGAGACGTATAAAAATGAAGTTAAAAATATCGGGAATTTTGAAGATAGATGAATTACATATTTACATTTTTAATGGTGTCAGGCTGCTATAGAGCTGTCTCTGTTTAAAAGGTTTAAGTACACGATAAACAGAACTTAACTAAGGCAATTAAAATAGCAAGGCTTTAAACTCAGACAATTTGATGGAGTCATGCACATGGGGTTATAAAATCAGATTGAACTGAAATCAAATGTAATTGGAACATATTGCTCAGGAGAATCTTATTGACTGAAGCGACTAGTTGTTAAATAAAATACAATATCTCATTTTCCGTTTCTTTTATTTCATCTCTATTTCGGTGAACTCAACGCCATTTTTCGCATGTGTTAAAGTTCTGTGTTTTTCACATCTGAAAGCAAGCAGTACTTCATTTTCAGTGATATGACCTTTCGCCTCTTTGTAGATACTGTCAAAAGGAGTTTTTTAATCAATAATTTATACTTAATCAATATTTTATGTCATATTTCTTTCAATCAATGGCGTTCGTCTTTTTTTTTCAGGAAGCTCAGCAATTTATCCATACATCTACATATACGCTAAACAATTGGGAATGACAGCAAATGTTGTTGGATACATCACATCTGCAATGTGGTGTATGACAGTATTATCAAGACCGTTGTTAGGAGGACTGGCAGACCACTTTCAAAAGTTCAGATTGGTGCTGATTTGCATGCTCGTCACCAGCATCGCAACAGATTTGGGTCTCAGCTTCATACCGATGCCTAAACAAGGGAACAACTCAAATTCCACAATAAACTCTACAATCATTTGTCATCAAAATAATTCATATTTCATTCAATATAGAACTAACGCTTGCAGGACAACTCTCTCATACTGCTCACAAAACTGCCTCCTTTCTTGTTCTCTATGTGAGGCTAACAGTGTAAACTGTATGGATGATACATCAGATGAAGCACTTATAATATGCTTAGAAAAATTCAGCATTCTTTGCACAAATGATACAATGAAAAATAACTGCAAGACTGGTTTGACCGAAAGTTCTACTGATACTGGTTATTCAGTAGTAAAGAATCCTCCTTTACAAATAGGTTTATTTTCCATCTTTACAACAATTTTTTTCATATGCCAAACAACTGTCGAATCCTTGAGTGATGCTGCTTGCGGTAAGGCTCTTGAAGATAAAATGGAACTGTATGGAAGACAAAGAATGTGGGGAACAATCGGCTGGGGATTGTTCTCCCTGTTGGCTGGATCTTTGAATCATGCATTCTCTGAGTCAGACAGTGTAACAAATTATATGCCTGGATTTTACATGTCTGTAGTGTTTTACACAATGGATGTATTTGTGATTTCTAAGTTGCAGTTGAAACACTCAAGATCGACGACTAATGTTTTCAGAGATGTTGGATGGCTTTTGTTGAGACCAAGAGTCTTATTTTTCATCTTGCAAGTGACAGGTATTGGAATAATAAGAGGCATTTTTGTCACATACTTACTTTGGTATTTGGAGAATTTAGGCGCAAGTGCATTGCTTTTGGGATCCATAACGTCAGTACAGAGTTTCTTGGGGGAAGTTCCCTTCCTTTTCATCTCCGGGTGGATTATTAGAAAGATTGGACATTTGAATGTGTTCACAATGTCTTTTGTTGCACATGGATTGCGATTCCTGGCGTATGCCTTCATCGAGAATCCTTTGTGGGGACTACTCATAGAGTTTCTGCAAGGACCATCTTATGGGAGCTTTTATGCTGCTCTCACGACTTACGTGAAACTTGTGGCGCCCAAAGGAGCTGAAGCAACAGTACAGGGAATATCTTTAGCAGCTCTAGAAGGATTAGGTGATTCTTTTATTTTTTATTTATAAGCAGTTAAATAAATGAACAAATTACAATAAATTAAAACATGCTTTATCATTTAGGCATTCATTGCAAATTGTAGGAAAAAATTAAATTATTAAGTATACCACAAAAGTAAGGAATCGCACATAAAAGATTTGATTAAAGCTCCATAAACTCGAAAAATAAGAATTATTTTCTTTATTTCCCAGCGAAATAATTTTTAAACTCATTCCTTCATTAAAGCTGTAAGTTCAATTCCATACATAGTGCTCCAGGCAATCCAATCGTGAAACCTTCATACCAATAACTGCATTATCAATAGCTAGTACTAAACATATAGAAGTTTTGTTTCATTTTTACAACCTAAGTTTATAATCAATGAAATTTTAAAATGCGTCATTCTCCAAAAATTTAAAATAAAATCTGAAAATATTTAGATAAATTCATTATAGCCAAATGTTTTTAGTGAGCTCATTGTAAATTTTAAATCCTTATGAATAATGCATGAGTTAAACGATTAATTTTTTAATGCAGCATTATGGAGAAAATCTAAATCTGATGTTTTTAAATATTGGGGGACGAATTAGTTTTGCAACTTCTCTATCGATATTTTCTCAATACTCGTTACGATTCAAGTCAGGAGAATTACGAATAATACATAATGTACTGCTAAAAAAAATTATGACCATTCATAAAATTTGCGCAATGTACGAGCTAAAAAATAATAATCAGCCATGAAATTTGTGCACTTTAAGGGCCAAAAAAATTTATCAACAGTCATAATTCCGTACATTATAGCGGTCAAACAATTTAGCAACACTCATGAAATTTGTACAATTTACTGTTTAAAAAATTATCAGTCTGACAAGTTAACTTTAAAAAGAGAGATCTTTTCTGAATTCAAATGAATATATCACTTATTGGAGCTGGTAAGAATATTCAGTGCTTCTTTGATTCTCAAGAACAACTGGAATAATGGATTTTTGCAAAGTACAAAATTTCTAAATTTGTAAAACATAAACTTATTAATCTTCTCAAACTTAATTATAAAGTAAATGTGTCAGTAGTAACTATTCTACGGATTTAAACTCTTTTTGGCTTTAAAAGCTCTATTAAAAAGAAATTTCCTGACTGATCAAGCGTATTTTCGTTTTGGCTGAATTTCATTTCGTTTTCGGCTGTAGATTTCAAATTAAAGTCAAAGAAGTTTCCCTAAACTCCTTAAAAACCCTCAAAACAAAAAAAATTTTCGCATAAACTCTGTAAAACTATTACGCAAATAAATTACACAATGTGGGCTTATTATGAGGGCTAAAGTAAATAGAGTATTTTGGCATATTAACTGTGGTGGAAATGCTTATTTTAAATGTAAAAGTCAGAATTTGGAAGTCATTCTAAAAGCAAATAAATTTTAGACAGTTAATATTAGAGAGAATAGTATCCCCTAAACTTTCTAGTGTGTTTCTCTAATAAAAAAGTCATAATCTTTCGAGTGTATAAAATTATGGATTTTGATTCATACTACAAGTGCTTTTTACAGTATTGGCGAATAATAATTGTGAAATATAGATTTTTGACTTTAATCTAACGTTTTTTAAGGAATCTATTAACTAAATGCATTTTGGATGATTTTTTCTCAACTGGTTTGAGCCAAAATTTAATCCAGAACCACAGTTACAGTCTTGTGATTATGTACTAAATCTCATTTACTTAAGTAATAGTATTTCTGAATTACGTCATTTACATGTGTATAAAAAAATTACTTTCTGACTGTCAGCTGTTTACTGATTTGTTGCAAAATTTTAGAAGAATATACCTTGAAGATATTAATTATAAGATTCAATTTTCATCTATCTAGTTCTTTATATTCAATAATTACCGAGCTCTGTTGTACTCGTACAGCTAATTAGATTTTCTTTGAATGTATATTATTCAATATTTGATATAAATCTAAAAATTTAGTTTTAAATCAATGTAAGAAAGTTCATTCATTTAGCACAAAACGTCTTTGAGTTATTGTTCTCACAAAGACAGGTTATATAGAAAATGCGTTTTTCGAACTCATGGAGGTCTGAAACGTAAAAAAATCCATCAACATTGCAAGTTTGAATTCTTAGATGATTCTAATATTTGTAATTAGTTTTTTTTAAGTAAAAATTTAGGAAAAAAATTGAAAAATTAGACAAATTCCGGAATTATTTAGGAAAACATAAAAAAGTTTGAATGCATTTATCAGATTAAAATTTTTGACAAGCAAATTAAATCTTTTGTAAATATAATATAAACAAAGTATATATATTGCAGAAGATATTGTTCATAAGCCGTATATTAGGCATTGTAACAGTATCAATAATAAAAGCAGATGAATACGTGTGCTATGAACCATCAGACAAGAAGTTATAAAATTAAAGTACTCTTAAGCTTTTGAGAGGGGGAATTTATATCTAAATTTTTTTTAATGTTTTCTGCTATAATTGCCAAAAATATCGAAATCGGAAATTGATGATCCTGAATGAATAAATTAACCTTTTAATGATATGAATATCAATAATCATACATTTTTTTCTGATTTAAATTTCTTGAGGACATTTTGAGTGTATTTAATATCAACATATTTTATTGCCGTCTTGAAACTTAAATTCTTTCCATTGTTGCTACAAATATTTCATTTTTGATTTTACTTTCTTTGTTAATGTGATGATATGAAGATATGGTTGCTTTTCTAGTGCTGAGTTGGTTTCTATTTAAACTATGATTTTAACTGAAACCAATTAGAATTATTAAAATTTTACCCTATTCAAAATTGGGATAAAAGTTTACAAATTAGGAACAACGAAATATTTCTTGGTTGCATTCCCTTTTAAACCCTTCTGCTTTACCCTTAATATAATGGATACATAAAAATGCTTTATAATCTGAAAATTGCTTTTTTACTTTTTTGTATATTAAGTATATGAAAAGTATTGTAACCTTCAAAAAATTAGAACTCAAGATTTTGATGAATCTCGACGTTTTAGATCTCCTTGAGTAGGAAAAACACATTTTTGGAAAATGTCTGTCAATTTGTCTGTGACAAAAATAACTAAGAAATGATGCTTTGACTTGAATGGATGAAATTTCGCATACGATTTTTAAATCAAATTTGTAGATTTCAATCAAATTTTAAACAAATTAGGTCCAGAATATATTTAGCTCTTCAAACATAAATTAAGTACAAAACAAAAAGAGATGAAACTCGGTGCACATATTTAACATGTATAGTATAGACATCTGTCAAATTCTGAATCAAATCGAACTAGAGTTTAATGGTCTGTCAGTCTGTACTTTCAGAAGCATGTAAATGCAAAAACTCAAAAACGGACAGTCTTAAATATATTAAATTTGATACATGATTTTGTGACTACAAATTTAGTTATGTATCACATTTTTTTTCCAAATGTTGTTAAAAAATGGGCCTACAATACAATTTTTGAATACCATTAACCGCACACCAGTGTTTAATCGACAAAAATTTCAAGATCAAATAACTTGCAGTAAAGATGCTAAATTTACACCAATATTAATATTTCATAACTATTGTACGCCAATGCCATAAAATGTATCTGGTACAATACCTTAATTAGAGAGTATACAAGAATGTTTTGTAGAGATTCTGCTCCTTTTTTATACGCATGGAAAATTTTATTGAATCAAACAAACTGTCATTGAATGATTTTCGGAGATATAACTCAAATTCTGTAACACACATACTACTTCAATGCTGAATCTTCTTCTTTCTATTCTTATATTTTTAATTATAATGATAAAATTATTGCTTCAATTGAATTTTAATCACCTCCGTTTCAAATTAAACATGGGGAAAATCTAAAATGAGATAACTGAAAACTAAAGATAAGTGCAGTGCAATTAATAAAACGGTGTAAGACTAAATAGTGCGAGTCAAATATCTGCCAAATCATGGACATTTTTAAAAAATGGAAGCCTTTAAGAGCAAATGATTTAAAATGTTTAATTTAAAATTTTAGCAACCGTTCATACCGACGATCAAGATGTTTGCAAAAGCGGCTAGTATGCAATATATGTATCATAGCCCAAACAGTTTAAAAACTAGGTAACGGCTAATAGTATCACCTCAAGATATTGTACGATATTTCAAACATGTTGACCATACAATATCAAAAAATTTTGCCATGAGTTTTATGTTGGTAAGAAAGTATGCTGGAAATTTATTACTGGATGGTGACAAGATCCTTCAATAAACAGGTGCCTTTTAAATTAAAAAGCTTGCCTGATTTCACATTTATTTACAGCAAAAAATTAACTAAGCATAAAAAATTTGAGATCTTTTTGCTCAATTTTTTTTATTTGCTTATGATTAACGATTGGTGATCTCCTTCCAAATATGGCTCGAGTCAGAAAGACAATTTAATCAATTTACAAGGAAACATCCCGAGATCTCTGAGTGAGGGGGTCTCATAAAAAGCTTTTGCCTGATATTTGTCTTTTTTATAAAACTAGATGGATGAAATTAACCAACAAATATTACATTGTTATTTTATTTCTGTCAGAAATTATGCTGAGTCTTTCACGAAAATAGTTTCAAAAATTTCTGAAAATGGATCATGAGTATTAATTCAGTTAAAAAATATATTTATTTATTTCATTTTCCAGGCACAGCAGCTGGAAGCTTGTTGGGTGGCTACTGGATGCACCAAGACGGCCGCCAAGCCTTCTTCCAGGCTGGAATTCTGTCCATTGTATTCGGGATGGTCACCTGTATCATGAATGGTCTCATCATGTGTAATCTAATAAAGTAGGAGGATAAAGGGGAAGTAGAGACTCTTTAAATCATGGTTCATAAGAGGCCAACAATTGTGCGCAATAAAAGATCGAGCCTACTTCAAGGAAGATTACATGACAACAGTGAGACGATGGCAAATAGTTGTCCAGATGAGACAACCCTTTTCCATTATCTCGCTGGGATTAAATGATGCTCTTGAGGTATATATTAAAATTAGATGCGTGAAAATGTTAAACTTTTAGAAAAGTGAAAAATAGGGGCATCTGAAATATATATAAATATACATGTATACATGTTAAACAAAGGGGAAAGGAACGAAGTAAATCATTATATGTACATATTACTCATCTTTAGCGACCAGCTGGATAGGTTATGATATTGCTTGTATTTATTAGAGATTAAATCTCTTATATGTTATTTTATCTCCATGATCTCCTCAAATTATTAAATATTAAAAAACGCAATTCTAATTGTTTTATATATGGTCTATTTATTGTGTAGATAAACTATCATAATGAACACCAGTTTCAGAATATCATAGTGCTATAAAATGTAGGTGCTCAGTTCATTAAAAAAATTTTGGAATATTAAAAATTTTATTTTAATTCTTATTACAAACGGCACAGAATATAAAGTGATTTTCTTTCTTGATTTTTAACAAACAAAAAAAAAATCATTCGAATAATTATTTGATAAAACAGGGAAAACAACATGAATTTCAGGGCAACAGTTTTATCGACTGTTAAAAATTTTGCTAAAAACATTTTTTTAATGCCAAATTTCTGTAAAAATTTGAATGATTAATTGTATTACTAAAAGACATTTCTGAAATTTTGAAACAGTGTAAAATTCTTTATTGGTAATAAAATTTCCAAGAAGCAATCACAAAAAAATGTCTATTTACTATGCTTTAATATATATGATAAAATGTGAGAAAATATTATGTGAAATGCACATTCGTATGCACCGGAATACATATGTCCCAAAATTGATGGATGAAGGACAAACGATTTAGATTGTAAAGTATCAGCACACACCTACACATATAAACATCACACCCACACTTATACACGCTTCACCCACACAAATACGCACACTCAAACTGATATTTTGTACAGATTCATACATTAACCCTAATTTAAGGAAGGAGCATTGAAAGAAACAATGCAAGCGAAAACCTAAACACAAAACTTACTTCCAGCTAGATAAATTAGATCGATAGATGGCTATGATGTTTCAGAGTTAATGTTTTACGTTTGTAATATTCAATATTAGAACATCCGTTTTCGTTCTCCTTTTTGTATTTCCAGCAATCCAAAAACTCGCATGCATAAATATTTTGAATAACAGATTTGAAACCTTTGAATTATATACACATGTGTGCATGTATATATGTATTATAAATATCTGTATATATAGCATAATTTGATAATTACAGTAAATTCAGAAGGCAAACATTATTTACACAGATTTGCAATGAAATATTTATTACATGACATAATTTACAATTTAAATATTTGTCGAAGTATTATTTGCAAACTTTTTTTAATTACAAAATAAAAGAATAATCAAAGATGTAAGCATTATGGCTCTTGTAATATAAATAAAGTATCATTATAATATAGATAATATGCAATATAGATAAAGTATCATTTAAAAACAAGTAGTTTAATTTTAAAACTTGTTTAAAATTTTAAGCAAGTAGTTTAATTTTAAACAATAGTTTTTAAACATTAAAATTTTAATTTTAAAGCATTTTTTTCATGAGTATTAAAAAGATAGTCCATAGTAATTTACATTATAATAAATGAAATACACAAAAAATAACAATGCTTAATACATAATATATTTTGTGTACTGTGATTCAGAATTGCAACTTCTTCATCGTACATGTTTTGAAAGAAAATTGTGGAAAATTTTTATCCTGATTATTTCAACAACTAGCAAAGGAAAATATATGTGTGTTGAAGTTAAGTGGGACTGATCGCAGATCAAATTTATTTCATATATGCCTTGGGGATCGTGATTAAGGGACTGCTTTTATGAAATTATGAATAAAATTGTTATTATTTAAAAATTTGATGAATTTTTCGATACTTAATACCGAAATTATAGTAGCTGAAATTACCATTTACCATCTTTTAACTCCAAACAATTATCTTTTCAATTGTGCTAATTTGGTGATCCTAAAATTTATTTCAAACTTTAAAAAAAATTAAAAAATATCTTACTATTGTAATTTTTATTGTAAATACGTTTTTTTCTTTATTATTAAGAGATTGGCTTCGGCGACCAGCCATTAGCAAAATTATTGATCTTATAGGATGTTAAATAATTTGTATATGACGAATTTGTTTTTCTAAATTTTCCCTTGATATCTGATACAAATAAAAAAATGAATTGCATTTAATAAACATACCACTAATTATTATGAATGCAAATTTAAAAATTGTATGTGTTTTAAAATGAACAGCCACAGTTAAGTAGCTGATTCAAATATTAGTTATTGGGATGTTCAATAAGTTCTCCCTATTCCCCAACGGATGGCGTAACTGAAACTGATTGCATCGATTCAGGACAGTGTTAGATCATTTTACAAGTGCTATAAGCTAACTTGATATTCAGTGTATGTTATTCCGCGGAAGTGCAAACAACTTATTTTTTATTGCTTTAAAAATGTCGAAATTCTTGGGAGAAAAGAATATTTGCTGGGAATTTTACTGCACTGTTTTATTTAGAAAATCTGTATTCAAAGCTCATAGAATTCTTGTTGAGGCTTACGACGACCGTACTCTGCCTGAAGCAAGATTGGATAGACGCATTGAAAATAATGATTTTGATCTTGAAGATAAAGAACGCTCTGACGCACCAAAGAAGTTTGAAGACGAACAATGGAAAGCAGTACTTCATGAAGACTCATGTCAAACGCTAGATGATCTTGCAGAATCATTAGAAGTTAATCACACAACAGTTTCGAAGCGTGTGAAAACATTAGGACTGATTCAAAAGCAATTTTATAGGTTGCCATACAAATTGAAGTCGAAAGACGTCAAACGGCGTCTTTTCACGTGTGTACTGCTTCAATGGCAGAAAACTAAAGCATTTTTGCTTTGTATCATAAAACGCGATGAAAATTCGAGAGGTGAATTCGGCAATGCATCAAAATCTTCAGCAAAGCCGAATATCCATAGTTCCAAGATTCTGCTCTGCATTTGGTGAGTTCAGCTGCGTATAGTTTATTACAAACTGATCAAACTAATTGAAACCCTCAAAGGAGATCGCTACAGGTTACAATTGAAGCAATTAAGCAGATAATTGTATGAAAAACGGCCGCTATATGAGCAAAGACATGACAAGGTCATTTTGAGCATGACAAAGCTCCGCCCTTGTTGCAAAACTGGTTAAAAACTAATTGGACATACTTAATAATAATAAGTCGTAACCCACTCGCTATATTCACCGGACATTCTCCCTTCCGACTACCGAATGTTCCTGTCGCTGACGCATGGTCTGGCTGAATAGTATTTTCATTCTTATGAAGATGCCAAAAATTGGGTTGACTCTTGGATAACCTCAAAAGACGTGTCGTTTTTCCGACATAGAATTCAAATGCTGTCAGAAAAATGGGTGAAAATAGTGGCTAGCGATGAGCAAATTTTTCAATAACATATTTTTTAATGATTTTAAAAGAAAAGAAAACATTGATTTTCATAAAAATAAACAGAAAGAACTTATTCACCATCCCAATATATTTGATTTCAAATTAATCTTATTTTATTAACTCATGTTTCAAATTCAATCAAATTGTCTCGCATTAAAGTCGCACTGTTTCAATTTTCTTAGTTAAGTTCTGTTCATCCTGCACGTATTTTTAAGGAGACTATACAATGACATCATACAGCTACTAACTATAAAATTTCGCGATATTGTAATCCCTTTTTATTTGTCTTGTAAATTGCACAGAATTAAATGGAATCCGTTATTTCTTTAGCTTTCATTTATGGAAAAAATTATGTGATAACCTATTTAAAGAAATCATGAAAACAACTTTCATTTCAACTAACTACAATTAATACTAACTATTAACTAACAATCAACAACTACAATTATTGGAATTTTGCAACAATTATATTGGAAATCTCAAAAAAAATTATTCTTATAGAATTACAAAAATTCAGAAAAAATTTGCCCGTCTTTTAATTGATATCATTAGAAAGACAGTTGTTAACAGTTTTGAAGGATGCAAAATTCATCTTTCAGCAACAATATTTTGAAAGTTACCATGGAAAAACTTCAAATTTCAGTTTAATTAATTACAGTTTCAAGAAAAGAAACTCACTTCTAGGTACTCGTTTAATTGAAATTTAATAATTTTCCGCTTTAGTAAGAAGTTCAAACTTTTGATAAAAATGAGAAATTGGTAAAAATGAAATTTTGGTGAAAATGAGCAATAAGACCAAATTTTGTTTTAAAGATTTATATTTAAACTTTTGTTACCTTGAATCTTAAAACACATTGATGGTGGTCAAAGCGTCTGTTTTATAAGTTGTTGCAAGTAATGTATAAGAAACTGTTTTACAAATAATGTAGCAACAAATTATTGTAATGATAATAAAATTCGAATTCCAGATTTTGACGGATGGATTGGATTGTTGATTTTAATGATATAAGAGTCAGAAAAGAGTCAATTAAAAATAAAGGTGTAAAAATTCAAGAAGATTTCAGTTTTTAAAAAAAAAGGTTCATAAAATTCTGTCATAAAACTCTGGATCAATTCAATGATGAGTCAGACAAATATGGAGATTTAAATAAAATGGTGAAAACCAACTGCCTTCTAAAATTTATAAAGATTTTTGTGAGAATTTTCCCTCAATAGTTTTCTCATGTCCAATGATGGGGAGTTTAAAAAGATGTAAGCAACGAAGATTATAATCAGGACATGCTACTAAAATATGAACTGCTTAAATTGCTTCTTGATTCTGACGGATCTTCACAATTCAGAACTTCAGGAATTTCTCTTTAAGTTAGACGCAAGAAATATGGTGTATGATCTTAACACAAATCTGGGATTTCACTAAAATTTTGGATCAAATCATTTGCATCGCCGTCATAGCAGACAGATTTCTGTCTATCATAGAGTAAATAATCAACTACAAAATGTAAGCATTCGGATAAATGATATTTCGTACTCAATTTTAAAATGCAACTGTTGAATGAAATCTGTTCATTGTAGGATCTGTCGGTCCATACGTTTACTTGTAGGCAAACGTAATAAATTAGAAATGTAAAGACATTAATAAATGAAATTCGGTATCTAATTTTATATCAAAAGCTATAATTTTAAGAAATTTATATTTCAACTGATCGTGAAAATAAATGTCACAAAAAGTATATTTTTCTTTATTAAGAAGGAAAATATTCTCATGCGTAGGATACCGAAAAACAATATTTGAACAAGTTTAGAGCTTTACCCAAGGTCCATGATTTTATGCTTTAGGGGATAATACTGCAAAGTTCTCCAGTCCCATTTATTATAAGCAGCATTTCCAACCAGCTGTGTCATCACCTGTCAAAACTCTCAATTGTGAAAAGCCTTCAGATTACCAGATGGGGGATCTTCTTATTGCCAATTGCCGTCTCATCTGGTCATTTGTGATGTCAGCTGAAGGACCACACGTATTGCTCATCGTTTAAGAGAAATTTATTGCACCTTCAAGGGTAAGGAGTGTCAACCCATCTAGATGCCAAACGTTTCCTATTGTGAAGGGACAATCATTAAAAAATGTTACATAATGATCAGTTACAAAGAAGCATCATTGATTGTCATTTCCCAAGTCAGAATGGAGCCACTGAATGAGGGCATTTTGCTGAACAACTTTTGGGTAGCAGAAAGCTCAAGTGAAAGAATGGGAAATGAAAAGACAGAGTTTTGATATAGATAAAAGACGTTGTTTTCTTTGAAGGGAAAAAGAGACTTACTGGATTGCGGACTGGTGAATTAGGCCCCACCTTGGAATAGCCATGTTAACTAAAAAACTGTTAATTTCTGGTGGTGTTATTTCTCCGAGTATATGGAGAGCTCTTTTTCAAAATAAAGCTTCAACCTTCGACTGTTGTCTAAATATCATCAACTTCCAAATATATAATATAAATATGTAATAATCAAATGTAAATATCAAATACATTAACAAAGAATAGAACAAATTGTTCTTATGTAAATATACGGCTGTATATAAACGAATTGTCTGAAATTCTACTTTCTTATTTGATCGGTCTGAATCAAGACATTACAACACTTTAATTAGGGTATTGGAAAAAGTTTCGGTGAGGTCAGTCCTGAAACTCATACATTTGTCTTCATTTAAAAAGGTTTAGGAACTATTTTAATGTTCGAATATTAACGAAAAGTAAATTGATATTTTAACTTAAAACACGATATATATTCTTTAACATGGTGAAAGTGAAAATTTGTATGCAAAATAATATCAACGCAAACTGACAAATAGATTATTAGGTTTAAAACAAAAATTCAGAATTTATATATGAATGTGTGCTTGATAAATCTGTCGTCTACTTTAATCTATCTACTTTATCTACTACTTTAGTCTATCCAACATTTAAATTACCCTGGAAATAGCTTATTTTTGCTTGAATTATATGAAATTACTGTAATAAGAATGCAAATCATAACACATATTTTATGGAACTAAATTTTTGTAAAAATGTTATGAATGTAAAAGACAAACACAAAATCAATACTAATTTTTATTAAAATATTACTAAATTAACATCTTAAGATAGATAAAATATTTCAATTTTATTATAAATGTGTACATGTGTTAATAATATGTATGACAATTTTAGCAAGTTTTCAAAACAGACCAAAAAGCAATACAAATACATTGAAATCAGATTATATTATACCATAGACAATAAAATTCTGCTCTTTATATTTAATTTATAGAGCTTTATAGTGAATTCAACTATATTTATAGTTTTCTAATATAATAAAGACGCATTTTTAACTATAAATTCACAATTAATCTTTACAAATCACCCTTATCTTCTTACGTAACGATGTCAAAATCTCTAGGCAAATTTAATCTTAGTTCAAAACTTAAACATTTTTTAAAAATAGTTTAACACTACCAAAAAATAATACATTAATTGCATCTTTGGATTCTCTTTTTATTTATGAACATGCAATTTACTTAAAATCTGGAAAAAATTTGAAAAATTCTAACTTTTATTACTGTAATGTTAAAATGTTTTCAATTTCTTAGAGTTTCAATGCCCTTTTATAATGTAAAATATATTTGACCTTCGTATTTATCAAGCAAAACAGCAAAAAAGTACACAGATAATGATTTAAACAATAATATAGCAAAAAGTAAAATGAAAGTGGAACTGAAAATTTCATCTTCGCTTAATAAAAATAATTCATTTCCGTGAAAGAGATTTTCTTTGCCATTTCAGATTTAAAAATAATGAAGTTGAATTATATCTCCAATTAATAAAAAGAATATAGTAAAAAAGCTCTAAATGATTCAGCCTTCAATTCCTTCAAGTAGAAGCTATTCAGCTCTTTTTATAATTTCACCTAAAGTTTTGAAATAAAACTAATTTTCATTTAGTTCAAAATAGGCAGATATAATGCTATCATCTATTAAATCTTCTTAGATGGAAGATGTAAGAGCCTGATAATTTCATTCTTCTTATTGTTCTTAAATTTATAAATAAATTTTTTTATCCATCTGACGAACTTTTAAATATAAATACATAAATTCTTATGCAAATATATATACAGGGTGTTTCAAAAAAGTTAAAAGAGGGGAAGATTTCAATTAGGCGTATACTTCCAATTAGAAATGTTCATCAAATTCTGTAAAGAATGACAATAGAAAGCTACATAAATGAATTTTTATACTGCAAAAACTGAAAAGTATTTAAAAATAATATGTATTTGTTTTACGGTTTTCTATACAGAAGTAAAGCGTTATGTTTCTATTTGTAAAATTTTCTGAAATATTAAAACCCAAAACCATTGACTTAGATAATTTTTCTAAGTATTTGACTGATTTTTGAGAGAGTCTTTTTCTATAATTTTCAAGGAATTATTCATATTCTAAAAGATAATTAAGAGGACAAAATAATAATATTATTAATTACATTATATTATTTGATATTTATAAAAAACTTATTCTCATTCGTATATTTTTGTATATGGTATGGTATGTATTTTGTATATGTATCATCACCTGTAGCATAAAGACCTTGCATATTTCTTTCCATTAAATCCTTTCAATTAGATTGCAAAGATAAATAAAGCTATTTCATTTATATTATTTTTCATTTGTCAATAAATTCAGTATATAAGCGCATGTTACTTCATTGACTATACAAGACGCCATTTTGGATTTAAAGAGATGAAACGGACTTTACTGTCCCAGAACAGAAAGTCTTTACTAAAATTATTTCTTTTGCTTGTTTAATAATCAATTTTTTGCACATGAAAAGTATTTCCATTTATGTCAGAAGTTAATAACGTTTTAATAATTTACGTTTCTGAAATTTTCTCCTTAAAGTCTTTCTCTTTTTTACGGATTTTTTCAAATCCCAAGCATAAGAAGTAAGCATATAAACTAGAAGATAAATGAAACCAAGTAAGTTGTTTGTTGTATGAATTAACAGAAACAAACAGTGTGAACTTTAAAACATAAACTTAATTTCAAATACAATTTATGTAACTTTCATTATGAACAATTTAATTTCATTACAGTTTTCACATACTCTAAATTTCAGTCCCAAAGATATTTGTGATTTTATTTAAGCATCTGGCGTCTATTAAGGATTTAAATTTTAATAAAAAGAAGAATCTCTGCACTTTCCAAATCAATGATAATTGGTTCAGTCCTTGAGGAGTTGAATTTTGGCAGGGAATATTCAGTTTAATATGAAAAATTCATTTCATTTCTTTGTATTTAGCAAAAATCTTCAATACGTATATTTGGCTCTTTGATTTCGTCCATCCAATTCCCGATTTCGGATTTCGTTACCCTTCAAAAAACTTTTTAAATGTTAGCTAAGTGTAATTTCTTGAAAAATTAAGATAATTAGGTTTCTATTTATTACGAAACCAAACATTTATTTACTAAAATGAACTCTTTTGTTTCCAAATAAGCTAATGTTTCTTCATCTTAAACTATGTTCGAAACACAATGATATTATTCAAATCTTTTTCAGTACGGGTTTCTTAAAGAAATGAATTTTCAAAAGCCACACAAATGTTTTTTTGACTTTATAAATTCAAGATGATATAAAGAAAAGAATAATTAAAAATAGAATTAAAGAAGATTAAAAATTAAAATTAATTAAATGTTAAATTAAAAGAGATTTAAATATTTATAAAAGCCAAACATCAGCTTTCTTCATGCCGCTTAGGAGGAACCAAAGAAATTAGTCGGTTGGCCATATCCATCAAATTCTTGCTGCTTTTCCTGGAATAATAATAAAAAAAAACATTATTTGTCTTCTTATTAGCTATAGAATAAAGGTAATAACAATATTTTCCCAACTGATAGTAAAGAATGTGGGTAAAAAGATTTCTTTGTTTTGTTTTTAGAAAGATGTAGATATTATGTCTAAAATACATTAAATAAAGGGTATCATTTTCAAATTAAATAGTATGCAAAAGTTTCAACTATATAAAGTCTTCTCGTGTTATAAAAATGCTCTTAAACTAAAAAATAACTCCAAAGTTTCTTTGCAATCGATGCTGCACCTCACTAAATCAATCAAAGTTTAGATACAGCATCATCATTCTGAAACCAACATATTCATCGCGTCATTTCCGCTTGAAAGTTGCCTTTCCCATCGTAGGGATCTTTCAAACCCTGCAATACTGTCCACTTGAAGAGACTTCCACTTTTCCAGTTCAACGGTTTCTGTCAACAGGGTGTTTGCGGTGTACTCCAAATTATATCATTCCCTTCAAAGACTTAAATTGATGTCCATACATTAAATGCCAATCATAAAATGCTATTTTTTGCATGCAACGAAGAATTGTGAATAAGCACAGTTGCTAAGCACGAATTATAGGTTTTAATATTTGGTTTAAGAATCTGTAAATTTATTGAATCATATGGCAGACATATAAATCACGCAAGATTATAGAAGGTGAAAAAATTCTGTCGATACTGCATCGTTCAGCCATGGTGGAGTTATAGGCTGTACATAAGTATGTGAAACAGAGCAAAGAGGTAAAAATGATACATATGCGCCATAGGAATGGTTTATTTTTTTCTCTTTTAGGGGCAGCAAATGATAAGATTAACAAATATGATTAAAAATGGTTTTTAAGAAAACTCAAAATAGTTTCAGCCTATTTGATCAAAGAATATTCATTTTGCACAGCAATTAGATTAATGTATCAAAAAAAACCTAAAAAATTTGTGCGAAAGTATATATTTATTACCATATTTATTACTTACTTCCACCTTATTGACTATATGCAAATCCTGTGAAGTAACTTAATGAGTGTAGATATACATAAATAGTATAAAATAATATTAGAACTTTTAGCATTCAAATATTTGAAAAACTTTTAACTTTATATTCGATTGAATTATTCTTCTTTATATTTTGAAAATATTTTAAATTTATGTTCTAGTTATTGAAACACTTTTATAACCGAAATATTATATTTAATATAAATTTCAGCAAAGTAGATACTTACAATTTACAATTGAAATGTACCTTATCATCTCGGTAACACAGCGAAGGATATACAGATGTTCCCAGGTTCTCTTCCCGGATTCTGAAAATAAATTAAAAACATATTTGCATTAAAATTACTTCAGATTAAAAAGAAATGATACTTTTAAAAGGAAATAAAAAAAGCATTGCATTAGTTTTTGAATTTTCATAAATGTTCTGAAGGTCAAAACATTTAAAACAATTTTTTATTTTCGTATTTTTTCGAATCTTTCAGAAAGTCATAGAGAATGGTTAGATAATCTTTATAAGTTATAAAAGATCTTTGATACTGATTTTTATTTCCTGTCAGCAGTTTATTTACTGACCCTACTGCCTAAACAGAATTTCATAAAAACAACTCTACATTTGGAAAGACACGCAACTTTTGGTTTTGTTAAATCAAAATTTCTTTGCTTATAACATTCAGAATTATCAAATAGACTGCACGATACTTATTGACTACCAGGAAATATTTACAATAAAAACATGGAGACTTTTTTAAATGCTCGAATGAAAAGTTAGTCGCCTTTGTCAATTTAGTATAGCCATAACGTTATGAAACTGTTCTCCATTAGAAATTTTTATGTACACAATGGCTAGTAGTTTCACGATATTATTTATGGAAAATTATATCTAAAGGATTTAACTGAAATCAATGATAACGAATAGCTATAAATAACTAAATGGTCAACAAAAGGGAGCATATAATAATTCCGATTCATTCATCAAATTGTTTCCTCCAAATTTAAATTTAAAAACTCTTCAAATTCTTAATTTCGAGGATTTCCCACTCCTTCCCGAAACGAAATAACCGTAATTTTAACCATTTTAAACTACTGCTAAATCAAATTTTATATATATATATATATATATATATATATATATATATATATATATAT
>JAPMOQ010054553.1:0-14323 GCA_026543055.1 Argiope trifasciata
AAAAAATATTTCTTTGCGGGAATGGTGAACATTAGTTTGTGAATAAGAAATTTTATTGAATTAAATAAAACCAATGTTCTGTTGAACCAGCTGGTCACACACACACACACACACACACACACACACACACACACACACACACACACACACACACACACACACACACACACACACACACACACACACACACACACACACACACACGCACGCACGCACGCACGCACACGCACACGCACACGCACACAAACACGCACGCGCACGCGCACGCGCACGCACACGCACACGCACACGCACACGCACACACACACACACACACACACACACACACACACACACACACACACAAGTGAATAATGAAGATTACAAAGCATTATTTTGAACAGGTATAAACATCAGCATATTGCTTCTATAATGTCAAACAAAAATGATAAAACTTAAATAATTCACAATTGCACAATGAATAGGCATTCAGAAGCGACTCCAATTAATAAAGCGGAAGCATCTCTAGAAATTGAAGTTTCGACCTTCTCTATTCAAAGAAGCCAATAAAATTCCAGCCCATATCCAATTCTATACCCAACAGAAATGGGCTCGCTTTGTATTCTAATTAAATCTATACGTGACTCCAATTCGAAATGCCTGCTCCAGATTGATATTCTTAATCGAATCGAAAAGCGTTCGCAAATTGTGCAAATCTAATGTAAATGGTTATCGCCCAGAAACTACTATGCTTGACTTCTCATCTGTACGTAAAAAAGCAACATGTCTTTCTCTCGTCACTAGCGAAATAATGTATTATACACAAATGGATTGAATTAGCCTTTTGGTTGCTGTTTATTCAAACAAATGTCGGTTTGATGTTTTCAGGAAAGAAAAGAAAAGAAATTCTTTCGATTGTTAATAGCTTATATTCAATGGCCGTGATGAATTGAATTAAACTATTGAGTGAGCAGGTATAGAGGAGATATTCTATGGTTAAAAAGGTCAAAATGATAAAGGGCGATTTTTAATTGATTTAAATATTGCTTTATTCACATTGGATTTTCAAATGATTATACGTGCATATTCATTTGATTCAAAGCGAAAAAAACTGTTTAATATCATTATTTAGCATTTTTACTGGTATATTTCATGTTTATAAGGAAGGATGATTGCATTTAAATTTTAATTACTTTGTGCACTTTGGGTGGAGATTTGTTCCCAAGGATAGTATTTTAGGGATTTTAATTTTCAATTGATATTTTAATTTAGTTAAAAATTGAGTCTTCATATATTGATCTTTCATATGAAAGATAACACCTAAAAATAACTTTTAGATTCAATATTGTTTTTAATTTTGAATCGTAAAATATATTTATGATTGAAAAGTGCAAAATAATAAAGCCTTTTTTAGCAATTTTTTTATTATTGGAGTAAAAATTAAGAAATAATAATTCTGTTTATCGAAAATTAAGTAATATTATAACGATATTAATATATATTTTAACCGAAAGACACATATTCTAGGATATTTATTAAAAGCTGAAATATATTGGGTTGTTCGGAAAGTCATTTCGTTTTTTTTTGTCAAAATGAAAAGAAATTTTCGTTTAATGAATAAATTATTTATTAAATTATAAAATTGCCATTCTGGTCTAATACCTTTTGCCATATTTTTGGTAGTAACATGATTACACGCTCATAAAAGTTTTGGTCTTTGCTGTAAAAAAAACTGATCGAGGTGGTTTTTGGCCTCCTCATTTGAAGGAAAAATTTTGCAAATCAGTTCTGGTACGGATGTACTGTTAACACATCTTCTCCACACATATTGGCTAATTTATTTCTGGCTTGAACAGCATTTTTACCTTTTATATAGCAAAAAAGAAAAAAATGACGAAAATGCTGTTTATTGCTCTCCATATTTAAAAGGGCACCATCCAAAAACTACTGCGAAGAATCAGCTGCACTTTTTCACACTCAAGCCTTGCTATATCAGCTCTTAAAACATAAAATGATTTTGCGGTTTAAATATGAAATTGGGTGCGAAAAATGCAATTAAATCCTTTGTCAAGAAAAAACGAAATTACTTTTCGAACAACCTAATATTTAATTGAATAAACGCATTTTATACCAAAAAATATTAGCCTTCTCAAGCATATCTACCTGATATTTCAGAAATGTTCACATTGATGATTCCTTCAATTTCAACGAATTTTCCCAAATAAATTTTAAATATAATTTTGTATTAATATCGTTATATTATCGTATGCTATAAATATCGCTGGGAATTTTTTTTATATCTCTCAAGTGGTAATATAAAAATGAATATTAGATCTTTCAAGTCATTACAAAATAATGTTTTAATTTATTTAAAAATACTAAATACTTTTGTTTTCTAGTCTAAAATCATTTTGATTTTAGACTAACATTCTTTCTATAGATCACACAGTGTGAAGTTTATTATGAGTAGAAAGCAAGAACTGAAGCAAAGAAACCAGACGAATCAAGTTGAAAAACTTTATTCAAAACTTGTTCGAATTTCCTTTTTTTTGTCATAATGTCATCACCGCTTAAATGAAGGTAAAACTTAGTGCATTAACAGCTTGCTACTTTAACCGAAAACAACAACACCATCACCAGAAATGCGATACAGAAAGTCTAGATAAGGAAAAGGATAAATTCGATGTATTTCTTTCGTCTTCTTGACATTTTCGATATCGAATTCTATAAAACAGAGAACGTTGCTTAAAACTTTTTTTTCTTAAATCCCAAGAGGAATAAAGCCAGATTCAAGGTTGTCGGAGAACGATATTTCTCTCTGTAATCTAAGAATACCCTCAGGTCCATTCGGAAGGTGCCATATACTTACTTCCCTAAGATTCAGACCAGCTTTAGCACGCCTTGAATACTGATCGCCGTGGAGGTGTGCGGAGAGTACTGCTTCCGTCTTGAGTCGTGGTGTAATGTAATCCTATCGGTCGAATTTGGTATCAAAAATCTAGCAGTTCAAGTTGCAATAGACGCTCAGATTGGCTTTTACTTGGTTATATTTAACTTGATTTGTTTCGTTTTCGTAAAGATTTAATTTTGTTACCGATTTCTTACTCACTGCCAGAAATGATAACATTCTGAAACTTTGTACAATTTTCTCTTTTAAAATGGCTGTACACTATTTTCGGACTCAAAAGATTTTCAATAAAGCAGATGGAATAATTTGAATGATTTTTTTAGGATATTTACTACTATTATTATTTTATTTGTTTTTCCATAGGAAAAATTATTTTAGAAAGAAATAGTAAAAAGAAACTACACCAAGATTTCATAATCTTTATAATACGTAGTTATAAAAGAAGTTAAAAGTTAAAATTGTTACAAGATAAAAAAATAGAAATGTTTTTAAAAAGATACTTTTATTAATATTGTCAAGTATTGCTTCCGCTTTTTTCTAGTAATTGACATAAAATGGCGAATAAATGAAAAATCAATTGTAAAAAATGACTTTGTACTACAGGTTTAGTGTTGTTAATACAAAATCATTTTAAAGTAAAAATTTTAGAGTTTTTACAGAGTGTACTTATATGTCATGACATAAGATTACTAACAATTATTAAACTTAAAAATTAATTTATCGTAGAAGTGAGAAAATTCATACTTTCATTGCACATCTTAATATACCTTGTATCTTGCGTATCTTGAGTACATTATGTTATTTCATATAACTGATCCTTGTGCCTGCATGTTTGAAATAAATATCTGTTGGTTATTTGATAAGTGTTTGTCTTTGGAAATTAAACACTCTAATTATGAATCGGATCAGGAATCGAATTATCCTTCAATACTAAGCACTCGAATTGTGAACAGTTGTCTCTTTATATTAAGCACTCGAATTGTTTACCGAAGGTTTTGTCAAACAAAATGAATTCGATGTATTTACACAAAATTTATTACTTTCTTTAAATGTGTAAATTATTTTATTTCCCTTCATCTCAGAGTTTAAATTACTGAAATTGAGGAAAGAAAATACATTATTTGATTTCTAGGAACAACTTTTAAATAGAAACAAGGAAATAATTACTGTGATAGAAAATGCGTACATTTTAGAAAAAGGGCAAAAATGACTGAAACTATGCATCTTTTGTTTCGCACAAACGGAATATTTCGTGTTACAAATGAATTAAGATTGTAATGAAATATTTTATAAAAAAGAAAAGGGTTTAAATAGTCATAACTTTATATTAAAAATTTCGAAAAAAAGGTCTATCAAAAATACATAGACATAAGAACATAAGATATTAAAAGAAACTAAGCGACAGTGATATTATCTCACCTAATAATAAATATTAAAATGCAAGTTTGTGTGTGCGCGCATTGGAGCTGTATAGATATTTGACTTTGAACAACTAAATTTTTACATATATATTTCAGACAGCGGGAAGGTATATTTCGAAAATATTTTCTTTAAAACTTAATTAAGTAAATATTAAGGAAACTTTAGTGTTTCCCACTTTAAGCCCTGAAAAATTGGAGTACAAAAGTAGTTTTTATGTCACATTAAAATTTAAAGAGTTAACTTTCTAATGACGATATTAATTTTTTTTGTCACAAAATTTTCTTTTCTGTTTTAAATCAATTTTTATAAAATATTTTAAACTTGTGTTACAGTAATGTAATTCGCTGTTCAAGTTAAAACTTAAATCACTTGCACTGTTATTTTTAATATTTTATAGTGAATTTTCGTCATTGTTGTGATATAGATATGAAGATTCAGTTTATTTTTATGAAGATTTCAGTTTATTTTCAGATTATTATTGATAATTTTAATATGAAGTAGGCTTTTAATATTTCATTGAACTTAAAACAGAAGTTCAAGTTCAAAATCAAGCAACTGGAAAATTTTCAAGATACATCCATTTTTATATACTGTTGTTATATAAAAATAAAAACAGAAAAGGAAATTCGAAGAAAAATTAATAAAATGCCATAAGACTTTTGAAATAGTCTCAGTTTTAAGACTATTCCAAATAAAAATGTGTTGCATTTCGTTTAGGAGGCAACTGTAGGTTTTTCAAATATAAACCCTGGATAAAAAATTGATTTGTAAAAAAATATTTTAAAATTTACAATATAATATGTAAGAGATAAAATTCCAATTAACTGAAGTTTCTTAAAAAACGTCTAAAACTTTCATATTTTTGTTTTGTCTCGGATTTTTTTATAAAAAAATTAGTTTCTATTTATTTAGAATAATATTTATAGAGAAAAAGGGAGCTATTTTAATGTGAAAGGGTTGAAAATCTGAACATTGAATTTTGAAAGTATGTTGCAAATAATTTTATTATTAGCTTTGGTTAACCGCTTATTTGCTTGAAATTTTGCAAACAGTTTTTTTTCTTGCTTTCTTCAGGAATTAAAAGAATTTGAAACCTTAATTTGTTATGAGGGAATGTGGAAATTTTATGGATCAATAAAATCCGTATTTTATGGATATTGTATACTACATAGTATAGCATCGCATGCCTCTTGGGCTGTTGAAATTGGTACGATTAAGAAAAATAAAAAATCAATTCTATCACTAAAAAATTCTTAAAAAAATATATTTGTAAATATTTTCTTTTACCTGAATATGGGAATATACGCCAATATCATTCCAGCAATTACAAAGAAAAAAAATATAATACGATTCCATTACTCTGGAAAAAATCATCTGATAATAATGTTTATACCTAAACAACACTTAACGGCATATAAAATCGAGTTAGCAACAAAGCAGTCATTGAAAAGTATCTTCCACACGTTTTTCTCATTTTACACATCATAAGGCAAATTTCAAATAATCTTTTCCTGTCTGCACTGAAGTGAAATGAGTTCACAGCAGATAATTTAATTAGCTCCGAGGAAAGCGAAATGAAATTTTGCTCCTTCCTCATCCGCCCAAAGGGAATTCTAATTAGGCTTTGCAGAGGACATATCTGATATTTGCAAACAGATGCATGAAAGTGAAATTTATGCCCAGACTTTATAAAGTAACCTCAAGAATAGCCATTTCTAGTCTCTTGGGTGATTTATTTTATTCTAAATGAATAAATATGAATATTTTTTTCCCATTTAAGTCGTCCTTAAATGAATATTTTTATTATAAATTATTGCTTTTCTTCCTTATCCCTATAATACACTTACCCTCTGGATACACAGGTCAATTGGACTTTTTATTATAAATAATATTTAATTAATTTGTTAATTCTGGGAAGATGTTGGCAACATGAAAGACGTAATTATTTTTTTCTAAATTAAATAATTTACTTTATGAAATTAGCTTGCAGTTGTAATATGCTGGTATTCTAAGTAGATAAATTAAAATATTACACAAAATTAAATCGCGTGATAAAAATATGGTAATGCGAAAGTATAAAATTTTCTGATTACATACTACTAAACATATTTTAATATATTTTTTAATAACTTGGGTTTTTATGCACTGAAAGAGAAAGTTTTATAATAGTCAAAATATTCAACTTCAGGATTTTATGTAATTTGTAAACTTCTTTGATATCCAAAAATATAATTCTTTGGAATTATGTTTGTTTGAAAACACCATAATTCTAAAACAAAGACAAAATTTTTCATGCATATTTACATTTTCAGGTCTTCCAAGAAAGTCTGCTTTCCTGAATATCCGTTTAATATTGAACACGCTAACTCAAAAACGCCATCAGATATTTAGTTGAAATTTGGTATCAGGTTTACTTAACCAGAAGTATTGAAAGAAGTCTACAAATAGACTTCTATTTATAGATGTGTCATTTTGAATACATATGAACATCACAGCTCAAAAATGCAAATTAAATACACGCATTTTATACATGATTTTTACACTAAAATTGAAGATAGTTGGCAAATATTGCAAACAATCGATCAAAAGCATTATTTTAAAGTGCATTTTTACCTCTCTACATTAGACACTAAAATTAAACAAAAAACTAATCATATAGTGAATGATAGGTAATAGGTCACATTGTTTCTTTCCTTTTTTGATACAAAATTAATGCATTATATTTGTTGTTTAAGCTTGATTTATAGCTTTATGTATTAATTGTTCTGTTTCCTAATGTTCTCTCACCACTTCAACTTTTTTTTTTTTTTCAAAAATTGGTGAAGATTACTTGCAAAATAATTTTCGAGATGCGTTTTGATTTCACTTATGGACTGGAATAGTTTATCATGAAAAACGTTTTCTTAGTGACAGGATTAAGTAATACTAACAGGGAGCAAGTCTTGGAAAGTTCAAAGGATCTGGTTGAACTTCTCCTTCAAAATATGATGAGTCTTTTCTTACACCAGTGTAATATGTAGTTTTGCACTTTTCTCAAGAAAAATGACTCCAATTCAATTTGTAAATTCAGGCTGTTTTTCTACAATGGAGACTTTCAGTTTTTCAAATTGATTGCATCATTTGGCAGAACTTATTGCTTCACTATAGAACTTTTACAATCTCGCCAAATGGGTCAAAGAATTTTCTTCGTGTGAAGTCTAGGCTTCGTAATTATTGAAGGTCTGTTGTTCTTAACCCAAGAGCATTTTTGATACATGTTTTGACAAAAATTCCAAACAAATTCCGTTTTCAGTGATTCTTCTTTTTAAGAGAGGATATCTTTCATGTCGCAGGAGAAGATGCGGTTCATGAAGTTGGTCTAAGTGAATAGGGGCAGAATTCAATTTCACTTTGCTTGATATAGTTCTTTTTGAACAGGTTATCATATACAGGTTGTTCAGGTAATGCTTAGTGGCATCCCTCCATCTTTTGCCCACTGTATAACGGAATTTCATAGAGCATAACTTTGATAAGGTTCGTATTTGTTGTTAACGTTTGTTAACTGAGTTGTTGTTAACGTTTCCAACTTTCAAGCCAAAATTGTCAACTCTAAATTCCCTTAATCAATTATGGACGATCGTAGTAGTCGTAGCATTATTAATTAGCATAGCATGTCTTAAATGCTTCCTTTGACTATTTATATCGAACAGTGTAGATAAGAACTTTAAAAATAATATATTACCAAAGGAACGTACTTTGAAAGAACTCTAAAACTACCGATGTCATAGATGATTAATTGATAAGCATGAGCCTTCATATAAATATAATTAGTTAAAGCTATTTCAAGCCAGATGTGAAAAGAACTCATAGAAGACTCTAATAATACGAGAAGTGTCCTAGCTCTCTGTTTTTGTGAGCGATGGATCCCTCACATTTTGCATCATTCTATTTACATACAAAACAGTTTATTTTTCTTACCTGGTTTTTGCATGCTACCACCACGTTCCAAGGATGTTTACTGTCTTGTTGGTCGGACATGATAAGTTCGTCCTTTTGTTCTCCGGGTCTTCTGTATGCAGGAAAAAAGTGGTGGTACGTGTCCATGCACAGGTGAGAGGGCTTACCTCCACGCGAAGGAACGAGATCGGGAGGCAGTTCATTGCTATAAAAAGAAATAATTTATCATTTTCTTTCTCTATCTAAATAAATGTGCAAGAATTCAATGTATTTCAGTATTATTAATGTATTAAATAAAATATCCTTTCATTGCTTTTTGCTGACATTTTTTAATTAATTGTTCATTTAAATTAGGGAAAATTAGTTTTTCATTCATCTGTGAAAAAGAGATATTTCATTGCCAAAAACGTTGTTGGAAAAATCAGAATGTATTATTAGACAAAATTCTGTACAATATTTTTGAATATTTCAAAAAATGAATTTTATGAATGTTAGAATTTACGGATACAAAAATATACTCTTCTAAAAAAATTTAAAAATACATCATAGAATATTAAAATAAAATATGTATTTTTAAAATGAAAAAAAAAAAATCAGCAAATAGCAGTATTGTGTTCTTATACTCCACGTAACGTAGCCATTGCTGATTGTTTCGAATTCTTCTGACATATACAATTCATGAATAACTAACCTTCATATTATTATTAAAACACACTATATGTAAAAAAAAAAACATTATCAAATAAATTTTGTTACTGCAAAACAATTTTTTTTTAAAATTTTTTGGTCGCCATATTATTTACGCAAAATAAATCCTTTTAATTTAGCTAAATTATAGTAATTAATTGATTATGAAATCCGTCTCATTTTTATGTCAAATATTTCTGTGATACACTTAAGTCAATTTTATTAATATAACGGGGAAAAAAGTAAATAAAATATTAGTAACGAAAACAAGATAGCAATAAAGATAATAATCAAAAGAAAATAATTAAATCTAAATCACTGAAATGAAAATATTTACCTGTCTATTTTCTTTTTGTAGTCGAGAGCGAAAAGGATGATTTTTGCGGCAAACCTTGAAAAGAAATTTTAAAAGATTAGAAAATATCACAAAAGACATACCGCATAGTTAAATTCTTTTAATAATATATTTTGTATATCTAGGGGAATTTTATCCCTTAATTACTTTGTTTTCTTCATAATTTAATTACATGAGATCCTCTGTTTCAAGAATATGTGGTCTTACTGATTCAATTAAAAATCCATATAATGTTTAATTTTAGAATTAAGTCATAGAGCGTTTTGGAGGATTTTATTTCAGTGCATTTGGAAGATTTTACTTCAGCGAAAGTATTATGGCCATATGAAAAAGGAGCATGATTATAAAGGGTTTAAGTACAGAAATAAAAACATTGTGTTTTAAAGAAGGAAGAAATGTTCAGCTGTGCTGAAACGAGGCAGCAAAAAAGGAATACATTTTTCCAGCAAAAAAAGGAAAGGAATAAATTTCAACACATTTAATTTTTTCTTTGTTTTCAGTTACTGTTCGTTAATAGAATTATATTTAGTAAAATTTTTCCCTTTGTTATTTTCTCATATTTGAAACATAAAAAAGTTAAAGTAAATTGTCAAAAAATTTAAAATGCTGATTTTAACAGAATCTCCATGTTTTAAACCTCTGCGTGCCCCCCCCCCCCCCACAACAAAAAAATTCCATTTTTGATAATATGCTGACTATAGACACTATAACTCAAAAACGTTTTCAATTAGACAACCGAAATTTGATATACAAAATTTACACGATATTTGAATACTTCTATTAAATTTTTGATGAAATATATTCAGAGGAAATCTATCTATACGGCTGTACGAGTAAATCCAATAATTAAAAAATACGAAAAGACAGAGATGTAAAATTTGGTACACTGTTTAAGTTTTTGAAGAGTAGATTTTTGTCAAATTTGAATCCAAATCTCTCAAAAAAATTGACCGTCTGCTGATCTGTACTTTTGTATGTATGTAAACGAAATAATTCAAAAATGCGATGACTTAAATAATTTAAATCGTTACATGGTTTTGTGACTGCAGTTGTAGTTCTGACAAAAACGTTGCCTTCATTTAATCGTAAAAAATTTGTTCAAAATACGAGCTCGATTTTCCAGTATTTCGAGATTACAGTCAAGATTGAGTAAAAATCCTAGATTTAAACCAAAGATGAATGTTTCATAGCTGTGATTCGCCACTTCCTGCAATATTTAATCAAGTATCGATTTTATTTACTTTTATATAAGGTACAGACATTGAAAATAAAAATCTGAGCGCTACGGGCATTCACATTGGCCAAAGTTCACAGTGAGGGGGAATGTATAACTTTATTAGAATTTCTGTGTGAATGTTTAAGGAAAACACTATCATTATTACAAATATTAGAAAAAAATTTAAAAATAAGTTTTTCTATATAATGATAATTTTTTTATTACAAATTAGCTTTCAGCTACAAATAATTTTCAACTTTAAATGCAAATATAATGTTAATATCGAATTGAATATCAGTATCCTTCATTCAAATACAATGTTTTATTAATTAATGCTTACTGCACGTGAAAAACTGCTTAAACATTGAACAGAATCTGGGAACAGAAACGATTCCGATCTGAATGAATTTACTTTAAGCATACCGTAAGTAAGTAATCATTAACAAATCTTAATGGTATCAACATTTGTAAATATTATTTCATTAAAATTCTAAAAATATGTTAGATATTTGGAAGAATTCCCATGCATTAAGAAGTGTTGAAAGAATGTCTATAAATTTATAAGAATGTACATGGATTGCTAGTTTGTTTTTCAATAAATGTCTGCAAGGATGCAGACTTCATGAAATCCATTTTAAGGTTAGCTTTTATTCAAAAACAGAAAAATATAAGCCATCCTTATTCATATTTTAAACCTTTTCAAATACAAACAAAAGTGAAGATTTGCATTTTTTAAACAACCATTCAACAACATAAGCTATCAAATTAAAAGCAAGCGCATATAATTTCTAATAGTGGCAATAATATTAAGGTAATCATTAATGGACTTCGTGCCCACAGATATATCTCTGGAATTCCCACCTTGTTCGTGTAGTTTACTATTCCGCGTGCGATATTCATATCCAGGTTCACTCGAAGTGATCGACCTGAATATTTACAACATATTTTCCCCTTAGCAACCGTGAGCTTACATATTTAAACGATTCAAAATGAATGAGGTGCCCCACAGCTGCGCATTGTATCATCCAGTGACAGGAGCACAGATAACAGTTTCAGAAACAAAGCAGAGCTTTTCTGTCGCAGCCCTCCGTTTGCTAGGGCGTAGAAGGACTGGGATGTTCGTTTGCCCCTGGAGCACATATTCTATTAGAAGGATACCTAGGGGGTCTTGCTGTCTGAAACACCTGTAATGATTCTATGATTCTTATAAAAAGAATATCTAAGAGGAACAGCGAGAGAAGAGCTTTAATCGTGAGGTTTCAGCCTTCCAGCAGTGAAGATTATAATCTGTTTTCAATTAAATTTTTCCATTTCAATGTATTATTCATTTATTTTCGTCCTTTTTGCAATGTAGAACAAATTTTAAAAGCTTTATACCGTAAAATTATGGATGGTAAAAGAAACTTTAAACGAGGAGTAATCAAGTTTGTAATTTATGAGAAAATAATATGATTTCTAATTAGGAATAAAAACTATTAGAAGTTTCTTCAGACCGAACAGATTTACAATCTAGCCAAGTTTTTCCTCTCAGCAATGTAAAATTGCGTTTAGAGCCCTTTATTTCAAGAAAGATATTTTTTTAATCGCATTTGCAAAACATACTTCTTTTTTGTTTCATTTATTTCTATTTTCTTACTCCTTAAAATTTTTCTTATATATTTTTTTTATTGTTTTGCAGTCTACAATTTGTTTATTCATATATTTTAAAATAAAACATTTTTGCAAATGAGTCATTGTTACAGTATGGTATTACTTCTACACAAAATTCATTCAAAATTATAAATTTATAACATTTGTTTACAGTTAATCGTGCAAATTGTTATTAGCCAAGAACGTTTACAAAATGCGCACGCAAATTTTCATCATAAAATATTTACTTCAATTTCAGCAATGAAATATAATCACATTTAAATATTTATTATTGAATGTCTACCTACAGATAGTGTTTGATTCTTTAAAAATATTTAAAAAAATATTTTTTAATGCATTTTCTACCACGCATGAAGATTTAACATAAAATATGTCTTATTTGCTCACAAGTCATACAAAATGATACTTTCAATTGTTTTCTAAATGAATATAAAAGAAATAATTTACAAATTATTTCTTACGTATAATAATTATTTAAAAATTTGAAGTTTAGCCTTTCTTAATTATTCAATAGCGAGATGTTGTTGACAGAAATTATCTTCTTTATAAAGTAAAAAAAAAGAAAAAAAAAGACGAAAATTTATTTTATTTTGTTCTTATTTCATAATGTTTTCATTATAATCTAAATCATTTGAGACGGAACAGATGAAAAAAAAAAACATTTATGCAATTTTGAGAATCCCTCAAAATGCATGAAAGACTGAAAAATGACCATCTTTATATGAACTTAATATTTTCTGCTGTACAATTTTCCACGCCATTCACAAAAAAGAGCAAATTTATACACATTCCTATTTTGCATTTCGTCCGATAAAACCAATTTATGAGCCAACTCTGAAATTTGCTTTGTCATAAGAAATTGTAATAAAAATTTTCCACCCGGACATTACTTTCATTCCGCACGCACAACAGAAAGAAACAACATCGGCATTTAAAATGCAACTTTCTACAGCAGAAACCAGCTTAAAATACTCCTGCGACGAAATGACTATTTATTTCATCCTATTCCAGAGCTACTAGAATGTTGCGAAAATCATATGCTGGAAAACTGATGCAGATGCAGCAACGCAACGTAATTTAGCCAATTTGTTGCGAATGGCGGACAGGAAAGGCAGGCATTATTTAAATAGAAAGTACTTGACTGGTGGGTCCCAAAGCCGCCGTAACCCAACTGGTAGAAAAGCAAGCACCGTTTCTGCTATGTTCTGGAAGGCAGAGCACGTTTCTATGACTGTGAGACGATAAAAGCATTTGCACAGTTCGAGCTACTGCTTTTATCATTTGTATTTTACTTGCCGAATATTTCCTTTCACTCCCTTTTTTCTTTATCCTCTTATTCTTCTTTATTTTATTTATATTTTCTGGTGGTACAAGACCCTTTTGATCGTTCGCTGCCTCTCAGCTTGTTTCCGCCCTGGAATGTTGTCTTTTTTGAGAAATGTGTATGGCAACATCGTGTTTATTAGAATAAGTCGTATTCTGTCGAGAGTCTTAAAAAAGGGAAATCGGTATGTCTGGTTGTATAAACACTTTATTTAAAGGAAACAAAGTTTTGAGAGAAGAAAGATATAGTTACCTTGACTAGTCGTCCATGTTGATCAAATAGTTTGTTGGGAATATTATTACATTTTACTTCGATAAGATTTCTTTTTAAATAAGTTGACGTTCATGATTTCCTCTTTAACTAAGAAGTTTTAAGCAGGGTAACTTAGGTAGATTTTAAAATAATATTTTTTTTCATAATCCAAATAAAATTGTAACATTTTGATCAATAAATTAATAAGATAATCGGCTGCTGATTACTCATACTAACTGCGCAAATAATAAAAATGAATTTTTTTAATTGATATTTAACATTTACGTCATTGAATATTTGACGAAACAAGTAGACTAGTCACTGAAACAATAGCATCTGTTATTAAACGTTATTCTCAAAAATATTTTTTTAAAAAAATTACCGAAATTCAAGAAAAGGTTTTTTACAACTAAATTGCCATTATTAAAAAATTATTAAAAAGATATTTTTGAAACGTTATGAAAATTTTTTTCGTGCATATTTCGAGAAATGATCTGGAAAAAATATTTTGTGGTTTATTAAACTCCTAGTTACCTTCAAAGTGCTTGTAGAGTACACACACACACACACACACACACACACACACACACACAC
>JAPMOQ010054555.1:0-19017 GCA_026543055.1 Argiope trifasciata
TTAAATTTAATAACATTTCAATACTTAAAATAGAATTTTAGCAAGTTTTAAGGAAAATTGAAGTCAATAGGCAATAGTTTCATTGGTAAAATACAAGGTTTTCACTATTTTTCCAATTGTAGGTGAAGAATGCGAGTTCAATTCTTGTGAAAAACAGTAATTTTTTGATACTTGAGCTTTTTTTTGTTTGATTATTATTTAATAAAAAGTATCTAAAATGAAATTTTTCGTTTTGGACCTAAATAAGAATTGAATTTTTTATATACTTGTTTTTAAAAATAAATTTTATATTATAAATTTATAATTTTTTTATATTACTTGTTATGATTTTATTTGATAGCCGAAACTATTTTTAACCCTCCAAGCGGCGGAGACGTCTTTTTCTGGAAGGTACAAACCCTCCGAAACGGGCGTAACCGTGTTTTTTCGTTCTGTTCAGTTGTTTCCGAGACGGGCGCAAACGGTTTTTTCCTACTTTCAATTGAAGCGTCGAAAAGGGCGAAGACGTGTTTTTTCTTCTGTGCCGTTCCCCTCCGTTAATGACCTTCTTGTCAGTGATAGATTACTTTACGATAACCCCCTAAAGAGAACCGAGTAGAAGCACTTAGCGCTCATAAAAGAATTCCTTATCGTTAAATGATTTAAGTAGGAAGTATATTTCATGTGGTTTTTAGAAACTTATGAGAAAAAAAATCTTCTCACTAAATTTTACTTACCAAAATAATAACTTACGAACACATTCCTTAGTAAAACAAAATATTTCTAAATAGATTTTTACGTAAAATGTTGCTATTAAACAACTTTAAAATACGTCTAACGCCTTCAAAAGAATGACAAAAATAAAAATAATTTAAATAATTTATTTTATATATTTATTTAACTACTTTGCCTCAAAACTCATGACATGAATACGTTGACAAATTTTCAGTTAAGAAATAAAGACTGTCTGTTAAAATTTGATTTTTGATGTAAAAATGTTTCAATTTTCTTTTTCATTTATTTAAAAATACGGCATAAAGACTTGCAAGGAATTTCATGTTTTAATTTAATTATTTGTGTTTAAATTAATTTATTTTTTGTGTTTTATTTTATTTAATTCGCAGTAATGTAAATTTATATTATAGGTTCCGAATCAAAAGTTGTAATACATTTATAATAGCCATATTGTAAAATTCTTTTTTTTGTAAATCGCGAGAAACGATAATCACAAAAAAATTAATTAGAAAACAGCTAGAAAACAAAAGAAACAAAAAATTAATATAAACAGCTGGTCCTGGATTTATAAAATTTGGTACATAATTACTTCCTGACTAATAGATAATCACTAATTAGAATCTTTTTTAAATTTCTTATTTCTTATTTATTAAATCTTAATTTAAATTTAATCAAGCAGAAAAGCTTATTGGCAATTGTTGTGTCACATTAAAATTCAAAAGATTAACTTTCCTTAGACAAAATTTTCGTTTTCGGGACAATTTTTATTCAGGTTTTAAAAATAATTCAGAATTTTAGAAGTAATTTGTAACAATTCTTTTTTATAGAAATGAAATTGAAATCAATTTTGTTATTTTACCGTAACTTTCCGGCGTTACTTTCTTCACGTTGAGAAAAAATATCTGCTTTGTTTAAACAGTAACTTCAGTTAAAATTTTTAAGAACTTTTTAATGGCTTATTTGAATAACACGATGTAAGAATCTTTCACATGATATGCCATAATTGATGAAATCAAGAATAACGACATCATTAAGACTTTAAGATGATGAATGAATGAGCACTTTAAAATATTTAGGAAACTATTTTTTAAATGTGGCATATGAGATACTTTATATACATTGCAACTAATCCCAATTTGAAATAATAATTTTCTAAAACTATTTAAAAATGTTTCTACAATTTCAAATGATATCATACTAATAGTTTCAAAATATTTGCAAAGATTAAATTTTGAAAAGAAAAAAAAACTTGCGTTTTAATGACTCATTCTGGAGTGTCATGAAGAAATAGGAATCGTCAGCGCAATGAATATAATCAAATGAACATTAGCTTGAAAATAGAAATAAAATGCTCAATGCAAATTAAGTTTTCACTACTTTATTGAATTTAATTTCGGATTTATACCTGATTCTGTTACTGATTAATGTACATATTCTATACATTAATCACTATATTATTTCTGCATTCATTACGTTATTAATAAATCATTCAAATAAGCTGTAGATTTTCGAACAATATATAAATTGAACAATTCATTTAATTAGTATTTAAATATGAAGAACTTATTCTCAAAAGTACTTCTGTTTTTTCAAGATCTGATTCTTTGAATTAGAAAAACATTAAAAATTTGTATGAAGAATCAATCCAAAAATTTTAGTTGAATATTAGTAAAATTAATTTTGAAAGTTGCTTAGTTGCTACAAACATGCTGTTGTTATCATTCCCAATAGCCTTAATTATGGTTTATATTCTGTTTTGCCTTGATTTCATTTAGGAATATGACAAGTACGAAATTATTTATTTTGGAACATTCGATTTATGCACTTGCACATTCTGTCATTCAGAACTTAAAAAAAATGTGCCAATCTGTTAACTCTGCTATTTTCAAAAGATAGATTCTAATATATATTAAAAGTTATATATTAAAACTGACAAATAACTTTTTATCCAAACAGGCAAAAATATATTAAGATAGAATTTAAAAAAAAAACTAAATTAAAAAAAATCACAATTAATTATTTTACAAAGGTTTTTGATTTCGTACAAATATTTAGATAACTAAGGCTATAAGACCTTTACATATAAAATAACGAAAACTTCTGTGAGTGAATTGCAATTAATATCGCTTCATATCTCACTAAAAACTGATTTCATCAGTTGGAAATTTTCAAAAAAAAAAAAAAAAAAATAGTGAAAAATTTCGTTATTTTTTTCTTTTAGTTTCCTTTGTAAATTGTCTTATAATTTTTAGTTAGAAACAGCAATATCCTATTATTATTAAATGCAAGAACACCTTAAGTGATATTTTCAAACATTTATTTTAATTCCAAAAACTTTAAAATGCAGCTTTGAAAAGTTTGTCAAAGAATTATCGAAGCATATGCTCGTCTATTGCTCTCTACGACATTAATTGGTGTGATGTTATAACTAAGATGTAAATTTTTCACCTCTCAGTGTAAAAGATATCTTAAATTACGTCTCTAAAAATAAGGTGTAGGAAACACAAATTTTGAAAATTATATGAGTTCGGAAAAAGAATATTTATTTGCATTAAATATTACTTATAGTATATGCAGGAAACGTGTAAATGTGTAGCATGATTTTAGCACATTTATATATCTAAATGCTTTTCTTCTTTTATATATATATATATATTAATAAAAAGACAAATAATAGCTTAGTGTCTTTTGTAAAAATGTTGGAATAAATACTGATATGAGATAGTCAATATAATTATGTAAAAAAATTAATTTACAAATTTAAGACCTCTATGCAAAATATTTTTTCCCTTTCAAAGATGTTAATTCATATCGCCTTTTAATTTGAAACTACATATTGCTAATACGAAAAAAAAGTTGGTGAGTGAAGAAGGGAGGGGAGGAAAGTGGTCATCAGTAAGATAAGATAGCCAGATAGATTACAAACCATTCTCCCCACTGGGTTAATGGGAACCCCGTGACTGGGAAGAAGGGGAAGAGAAAAATGCTCGTTTCTTTTTCGGACACTGCCTCGTGTGAAGCTGATATTTTTTTGAAGCAACCTATTGACGGATAGAGATAAATTTTTGAGAAACCATACTCAGAAGGATTGGGCGCTCGGAGAGTTAACTATTTTTGATGTTAGACATATATGTACGTTAATTAGTTAAAAAGATATAGTCAAAAACGTGAATGTCACTATTGACTTTCCATTTAAAAATGCTTAGTTTTAAGTTTTTTTTTTTTCTCATTTCTTCATTTTCAGAGCTTCCACGCAGGATTAAATAAAAAGTTTTCATCATATCGATATGAAATTAGTCAAATATTCTTATACGCACATAATAAAAAATTAATTCAAAATAAAAGCGTTATTATGCATACTTTTTTTAATCTATACGTGCTAATATGTTAAAAGTGTTTTTCAAAGTACTGTCACATTTTAATAATATAAAAAGTAAAATAACTCCAGGAAATCTGTTAAGTTATTTATCACTTTGCCTGGTTATCATGTTCTTTGTAACTAAACTGTCGAAACAATTGTTAATATAAGTTTCTTATTTTCTGAAAAACTTTGCACGCCAGCAAATTCTGTCTTCGACAATTTATATGCATATGTTTCTTTCGCGTATATTTTAACTAATGAAAATTATTTCAATGATTAAAAAATTCATAATTATAAAGTTAAATGTCTTATAAATCTGTGGTGTAATCGTAACTGTTTTCCTCGTCCCTCTATCGGCAGTTGCCATGAATAATCAGTCCATGTCTTGGAAGCGAGCGTAAAGCATGATGTAGCCTCGAGTATTATTTTAATGCCCATATGTTAAATGTTATTGCCCTTAATAGTTTTGTTCCCGTGTAAATCATGTCTTTTAATGCCATTAAATGTATTTTTAACTAAATGGGCATTGATTTATTTATTTTAATAGTATACTCTGACAAAATTAAAATTTTGCTCCCTTCTCGGTCACAGTGGTAAAAAATCTAACAACTTTTAGAATTTTGTCTTACATTAGAGAGAATTGCGTTTGACCAATTATCGAGGTCTGTTTCGGAGTTAGCTTGGTGTAGTCTTTTAAATGAAAGCAAATAAAAGAAAAGTTTTTCTGAATACTTCAAATAATTAACGAGAAAAAAATAGAAGTTCCGCGAAATAATGAAATTTGAGGTTGATAGTTGATTAAAAAATGATTCTGTTTTCTTTACTTTAATTAAATGTATTAAATTGATAGTTGAAGTAATGAGTAAATTGAGTTGATAACAATTAATGCTACCTTTTGAAGAAAAAGAAATGAAATTCCTAATGCGCTTGTATTTTTCATTTTTGATTCATTGTATTTACATGCTTCTTGATGTTATTTATATTTTATAACATCTATAATGAATTAATCATTTTGGATTAGGCAATAATTGAAGATGCATCTTGCGTTATTAAGGATTCTCAATATAGTACTATTTACAATTCTGAATCGATACATTCGTATTGTATATTTTAGAAATTCATATTTATTTAAAATTAAAAAATGATTTTTAAAATAAACGATTTAATTTTGGTAATCAAAATTTAGAGCATCGTTTTGATTTTTTAAAGTTTAGCTATGTTAAAATTCTGTTTTAAAGCAACTCTAGGGCTAATTTGGAACGGACCTAGTAGTTTTGAACCTCAATCAACTGACGATGCCAGCTTCTAAGCTGGCATTCCCTCTCCAAACTTCCACACCACATCGGTGGTAGAATGTTTTGCTTCAACGGATTTACCGCACACCACACCCGCTTACACGATAGTTCTTTGGTAAAATTCGGAATCGAACCTATTGCCTTCCGGTTCTTATGCCGAGACTTTACCACCAGGTCACCGCAACCAGCCCGTAAAATGAACATAATTTAAAAACATAAATTGCATACGTGATGCTGAAAGCTAGGCTTGTTAAAAAGAAACATTGGCTTAAATTTACAGTTTTTGTTCAAATTTGATTAGATGATGGTAAAAATAATTATTCACTTGACATATTTCCCCTTACAATGTCATTGATAAAACATTGGATAAATACTTAAATAATTCAAAACAATTGTCATTTTTATTGTTTGTATAAGGCCTGATTTAATTTCTCCCAAAAAAGTATCCTTTTATGCATGCAAATATAGAAAAAGTCGAATTCTGCTTTTTTTCTATTGCCATTTTTCATAGATACGTCTCATTTTAAAAGTCAGATAAAGATTTAAATCGTAAAATGGAAAAATATTAAAGCAGATATTAGCGTGTGTACCGATTTATTTTAGTATGACAATTTATTATGGCAATTAATAATCCTTTAAACTGCTTCTTCCATATTTTTATCTTATACTATAATACGAGGAATGGTTGCCAAGTCGAAAATCGCCCCAGAATTAATAAACTCCGGTAAACTTGGGGGTCTGGGGTTTTTGGCCACGAGGAATCAATTGGCGCCGGTTTTGAAGCGCTACGGTCGAGCAGTTCGGAGTTAAAGATAGGATATTTTCAAACTTTATTAGTTCGCCATAATGGCTATAGATGGCAGCACTTAAATTTTCTTTGTCTATTGCCTAATAGGTTTCAAGCGGTAACGTTCTGGTTATCTTTTCACCAATGGTTTCACAAATTTTCTTATGGCATGTATTGTTTTGATAAATCACAATTGAAAATTTAAATCTTCGAGTTAGCTTCGATACCTGTTTTCTCCGAGCGGAGCTCGGTCACCCGCTGGTTATTTAAAAATAATCTCTTTATTATTGTAAAAATAATACGCAAGACGAAAGTTTTACTTTCTCATATACTTAATATAAATAAAATATAGAATCGCCGAAGATTTTGAAGAAACTCCACGTTTAATGCTTCCCCGAATTTAGAAAACAAACACATTTTTAGAAAATGTCTGTCTGTGATAAAAACAATTCAAAAACGCTTTAAACTAATCGGCTGAGATTTGGTATAAGGTTTTTGCGTCAAATTTGCAGATTTCTATCAAACTTTGAGTAAAACCTATTCGAAGGCAGCCCTACTGTCTGGCTATTCGAATATAAGTTAACACGATTATAACAAAATGAAAAAAGCTATATAGATAAAATTCTGTGCAAGTATTTTAGATCTGTAATGTATACGCCAGTCAAAGTTGGAACTATATCCGACTAAAAGTTGATTATCTGTCTCTCTGGAGACTTTTTATTAATAGGCATATATATTGTTTAATACTATTAATTTGATCTAAATGAAGTTAATAATTACATTGTATGTAGCTTGAGTCAAACAATGCATTTATGAATAATGAGTTTTAGATTTCTTCATACTTTGATCTGTGAGCCATATTTTACAAAATATTTTTATTAATATTTTAAATAAAAGTTGCTACATCAGTCAGTCTTCTAAATCAATAATTAAAATTGACTCATTTCTAAAATTATAGAATATTATTAGGAAAACGTGTTCTTTTAGAACTTTCCGTCCATCATCTTAAAGAAAATATTCATTTCAAACCAATCAATGCGCGGAATTACTACAAGGCTAATGAATATGTGATTTAATTGAAAATTTTAGAACGCATTACTCATGGCTAACCAGCTGGTCGCCAAAGGCGGTTAGTATATATAAATTTAATATTGCGTCGAAGTGCACTCGTATAAACGCTTTCATTAAAACGATGTAAAGTATTTATAAAAATCTTTTTAAAAATTATTAAAACCAGAGAAAAAAATATAGAAAATAATCTAAACAATACTTATAGATTAAATATTGTAAAACTTTTAGTATTATAATTTTTTTGAATAATAGATAACTCCTTTCTTAGTAATAACTACTCGTAAAGTTTATTGTTTTAGAAAAAGCAACTGCCATTTATTTTTTGAATGTTTTTTAATCTAACATAGTGAAATTAGCAAACAAAATTCACACCTATAACTATAGTATTATCATACTAAATTTGTTTTACGTTTCACTTTGAAGTTTCATCAAAACAAAATCTCTTGATTACTCTCATTCTATCAACAACATTAATTTCAGGAGCTGAGCGTGTATGAAATTGCGCGTTTCTACAGCGAAAGATGACCCGTGCATTGTGGTTTGATTGCATGTTGAAAAAAAAACAGGCCCGTAACTACCAAAACCGGAATAATGGTCTCCTCATAATAACAGGGGAAATTCCTCCTATCTCAAAATATGATGTCCTTCAGTGGAGTCGCTTTCAAGTTGTTATATTTGTGTTGACTTTCCATCGACAAGCAGCTCGACTTTCACCTTTGTACTCAAGGTAAGGTTATTCCTGCGTTTTATGATTCAGTGGCTAATGGATTATGTCGCGTAGAATGTTAATTTTCTTCTCTGCGTTTCGGTAGAGTTGTTGAGCATTTTTGCATCTTCTTTCATGTTCTTTGCTCATGTGTAGTTAAGAGTAAGACAGAAATGTTATGTATATCGTAGATTTAATATACAGTGAAAGCTCCTTATTCGCGCTTCCTTCATTCGCGTTTTCACTATTCGCGGATTAAAAAAATTGCGACCCAATTCCTATATTCGCGGCTAAAAATTTCTTTATTCGCGGATCTAATAAGTATATACATCATAATAAAAGGATTAAAATAGGTACCCAACCCAATATTCTTTGTACTTGCCGTTAGTTGGACTAATAAAAAAAAGTAAAATAGATCTTATTACAACTTTGTCTAAAGTATGTTGTTAAATGCAAACATAGCCGAAATCACGAATGGAATAGGACGATGTGGGTTCGAACAGATAGAATCAAGTGACATTCAGGAATTGCTTGAATCGCAAAATAAAGATCTGACTGAAACCGCCTTGTAGGAAATATTAAATTCAGAGCCCATTGAAGTAGAGGCTTCAACAAACACTGGAAACGTGACATTTAATTTGAAAAATCTTAGTGAAGGTTAAAGAATGGCAAATGAGCTTTGTGATTTCTTTATGAACGTCTATGGAACGAAGTCTTATTTTTAAGAGGCAAATTGTTAATACAACTGCTGCGTATCAGTCTGAATTGAAGAACTTATATATTTATATTCTTTTTTGACCTAGGAACGTATCCCCTATAATCCCATATAATTGACCATTCCGTATTCACGGTTTCTGTATTCGCGGCATATTTATGGAACATATATCCAGCGAATAAAGAGCTTTTACTGTATTGTATTGCTGATTGAACAGCCAAATATCATTATCTTTAATTCAATTTTTTCAAAGTGACGAACATGTTGACAGTACTTGAGTTAATAAAAAAATATTCAACAATAGAAAAAATTGAGTAACAAATCAAAATGCATAAACCAAGATTTCTTTATTAAACATTCATGTATCTTTTTCATGTTTTTCGTTGCATGCAAGTCATTAATAATGTGGCATAGGTGCCGTGTATATAGTAGATATAATAAACTGATTGTCTTTATTGTTTCTTAAGTAACGAGCATGTTGACTATACTTGCATTTGTATAAGAAGCGTCCAGCAATAGAACAATTGAGGAATAAATCAAGATGCATAATTCATGATTACTTTATTAAACATTTTCGGACAGTTGTATGTTCTGATATAACAGCCAAATTTCATTATATTTAATTCAATTTTTTCGTAGTGATGATCATGTTGGCAGTACTTGAGTTAATAGAAAATATTCAAAAATAGAAAAAAAATTGAGTAACAAATCAAAATGCATAAACCAAGATTTCTTTATTAAACATTTATGTATATTTCTCATGTTTTTCGTTGCATGCGTCATTAATAATGTGGCATAGGTGCCGTGTATATAGTAGATATAATAAACTGATTGTCTTTATTGTTTTTTAAGTAACGAGCATGTTGGCTATACTTGCATTTGTATAAGAAGCACTCCGAAATATAACAATTGAGTAATAAATCAAGTAATAATTCATGATTACTTTATTAAACATGTAAGAAAATTTTATGTTCTTTGTTAAGTGCTCACCATAAAAAATGTGACAAAAGTATCATGTTTGCATACTGTATTGCTTATTCAATAGTCAAAGTTCCATTACATTTATTTTAATACTTTCGAATTGACGGATATGCTGACAGTATTTGCATTTGTAAAAAGATCATAGAAAAATTGAGTAACAAATCAAAATGCATTTATCAAGATTAGTTTATTCAGCATTTATATATCTTTTCCATGTTTTTCGTTGCACCTAATAATGCAAATGAAATACCTTGTATATTGTAGATTTAGTATACTGTATTGTTGATTAAATAGTCAGGGTTTTCATTATATTTATGTTTCCAGAGTGATGAGCACGTTGAAAATACTTGAATTTGTGAAAGAAACGCTTAAAAATAGAAAAAAAGTGACTAACAAATCGATGCATGCATCAAAATTACTTTATTACATTTTTATGTAAATTTTTTTAGGTTCTTCGTTGCATGTAAATGAATAACAATGTGATAGAAGTTTCATGTAGCTTTAACATACTACATTATTAATTGAATAGCCGTGGATTATGTGCATTTATTTTAATGTTTCCCGAAGCGACGAGAATATTGAAAATATTGTAACTGAAGAAAAAATTCATTAAATAAAATACTGAATTGCAAATCAAGATGCTTAAATCAAGATTGTTTTATTAAAAGTCTTTATGCTTACTTTTCTATGTCCTTCGTTGGATATAGGTTATAAAAACAGCGACAAAAGTCTCACGCATATTGTAGAGTTTAGATACTGTATCATTGATTCAATGGTCGAATTTCATTAATAATCCTTCCATTTGTCAAACAAATAAATAAGAAGAAAAACAAAGTGACCAATAAAAATTCATAAATCATGATTGCTTTATTAAGTGTTTATGTATATTTTTTATGTTAATTGTTTGTATGTTAATAACTTATAAGTTATTAAAAAATGAGACAGAAGTATCATGCATATTGTATACTTAATCTATTTTATTAATAATTCAATAGCTAAGGTTCCACTATATTTATTATAAACTTTTCGAAATCAAGAGCTTGATGACAGTATTTGTATTTGTAAAATAATATTCAACAGTAGTAGTTGTTGTTGTTTATTGGGTGTTATTAGCGGAAGAGTCATACCTTGGCAAAACTGCACCAGACAAATGGTTTAAAACGTTTATATAGCATGTTAAAATTGAGGTAAAAATTAAATTTCTTTTATCACTGTTTTGAAATGTAACATTTAAAATTGATCGTTAAAACAAAAAAATGGGTCAGAGAGATTTAAAAAGGCAATAAAATTTAAATAGAATTATAAAATCCAATCATTTTTAAGAACCTAAAAATATTTTTATGGAGATATTCACTAAATTTTGTAGTGTTAATGGATATTCAACAGTAAGGAAATTGAGAAACAATTTTAAATTCAAGATTACTTCCATTTTTTACAACGAAGTGAATAAAGCGAAAGTACAGTAATCATGTCTAATCGCGTAAATTTGATAACTTAATAAAAGAATGAGCCTAGCGAATGAAATTTAATATCAATTCTTTTTGTACAACAATTGTAAATCTTGTCAATTTTTAGACAAAGCCATAAGGAACCGTAAAGGTAATATCCAGACGTCATAGAAAAGCAAATGATAAGATTTAGAATTTCGTTAATATTCTTATTACTGGAATTGTTGTTTAATTATATCAAATACAATACATTACATTACGATACATTTCTTTTTAAGTTTGACGTATTTATATTTTAATAGACATGCATAAAAAATTACATAACCTTGACTAATTAATTCCCAAAAGTATTTAATGGAGTCCACTGTCCCCTTTAATGAAATGCAGTAGCTTTCAGATTCATTAAAATAAGTTTCTTTCCTATCACTATTAAAGGAATCAATGTCTTCTAACCTTTGACATGTCAACGACACCTGACATCAAGAATTCTGCAAGAATTTCTCCCACATTTTTTCGATCTTGATGACGTCATTACCGGTTATTGAACTTTCACATCATCTACAGTTCTTCTAAATACGTTTCATTATTTCTAATGTTTCTGATTAGATCGATCTCTTCTTGTAATGGTATTTGCCATAAAATTCTCAATCTAAGCTGGTTTCAAAATTTTAAAAAGTTTTTAACGAAACTCAGAATGTTTTTACATTTTATTTTCAAAATGACAAGCAGCGGAGTCGTTTTTCATACCCATTTCCATTATTGGTCGAATATCTTGACATCATGAAACTGTAAAGAACCCTTTAGCACATTGATTTTTTAAACCAGTGGGTCGTCTCAAAACTTTCACGCTTATTCTCTAATAAAAGTGTGAATCAGAAACAGCCTCACATGGCATTGGCATTATGAAATATCAACCTTTAGAGTGAATTTAGCATTTTGATTGAGTCCATCGGGGAGTGTTTTTGGTAACTAAGCGTTGACATTCTTTTAGTCTATTTCAAATACAAGAAACTAAAAGTTAATCTTTTATTTTTAGAAAATGGATACTGGAAAACTCTATCAGATAACAACTGATAACTTAAAATATGCCACTAGTTTCTCATTGCAGTTGTATTTATTTGTATTGTCATAACTTTTAATAATTTTGAATGACATTTTTACTTCCCCGTTTATTAGTATATAGAAAGTGTAGTAACCATCAAAAAAATTCGAACTCGAAATTTTGACTAATGTCAAAGTTTTAGATTTCCCTGAATTCGAAAACACATTTTTCTAATATGCTTGTATGTGACCGAGATAACTCAAAAGTGTTTTGAGCTAGATGATTGAAATTCGGTATACGGTATGCAATACCCGAGTGTCTGGCTGCTCCTCCCGCAGGCCCTCCTGTTTTACTGAGCCTGAGACTCAAAAATTGGCCGGTCGGGGGTGTCCCGCTATCTCTGTCTGGCTGCTCGAATAAAATTTAATGTGATGATTGCAAAACAAAGAGATCTGGAATGATAAAATGCGGCTCACAGGTTTACATATACAATGTAGAAATGTATCAAACTTTGCAAAATCCAACTACGGGCTGAGAGTCTTTTGGTCTGCACTTTCAGAAAAAATGAATGCGATAACTCAAAAATGCAAAGGCTTAAATATATCGAATTTGATAGGTTTAGTTTAGTTATATTAACCTCCGGTTTAAAGCAACACGTGGGCTATTTTGGGACGGACCTCATAATTTTGAACCAAGATTAGATGACGAGGACGACACGTGAACTGGCACCCCCTCTCCACACCACACCACACCAGCGCGAGGACGGTTGGCCTGACAGATTTAACGTGCAAGAGACCCCCTCATACTATGGTTCTTCGGTGGAATAGAGTCTCGAATCTGAAACCCTCCGGTTCCGAAGCCGAGACCTTACCACCAGGCCACCGCGGCCCCTCAAATTTGATAGGAAAATGACTACAAGTGTAGTCATGTTTCAATCGATTGGGAAAAACTAAAAGGTAAAATTTCATTCAAAAGAATTAAGAAATATTGCTTTATTCTTTTTTTCTTCGATTTAGGTATAAAAATGAAGCTGAGTTTCACCATCTTACTAATATTTTGCGTCTTGTTGACAATTGTTCGTGCTGGACACGATTATCACGAGGAACCTGAAGAAGATGAGCACGAAGACAAAAAGAAAAAGCATGATTACGTACCCAGGTACCGAAAACCGCTGGATCTGTATATACGTGTACCGTAAGTACAACGACAGTGTTATGCTAGTATTAAGATTTTTAAAATAATGAGATTGTAGCTTTGATTTCAAATGGGTTTAAATTTTACTTAAAGGATTTTATTATTAGAAGTAAAATTATTAAATTAAATGTTAATAATTAAGCTATTATTACGATTATTATTAAGTAATTCAATAAAGTATTAGTTATTAAGCTTTAAATTTTACTTAAATGATTTCATTAGTCGAACAGCCAGCATTCCGTCGTAGGTGTAGCGAGTCCGTGATTCGAGCCCTTGATTCGAGCATCCCGGGTTCGAGTTTCGAGTAGGGCAGGGTTGGTCTTCTACGTTCTATCTGTGAGGTGTGTGAATGTGTCCCCCTCGTAAAAAAATGATTGTGCAAGTGAATGTGATAATAGGAGAAAATATGGTCAGCATATTCTAAATTGCCCTTTAGATATAATGCTGCAGTATAATAAGGCAACAATAATGTCCTTTTAGACAAAATTAGATCTTTCTTGTTCAGATAAACGCATATGAATTTCATACCAGATAGAGGAAGGACTCTTACACATTTCGTTATAAATGGATTAAAAATTTCATGAATGTCAATCGTAACTTAATTGAAAACGAGGGTGCAGCTATTAACCTTTAAAATATGAAAAAATTAAATGATATAGTCACTATATTAAAAGAGTATTTCTATGCGCATTTGAATGTGTCGATTAGAGGTCAGAGCATTTTTATAATATAAAGTAAATGATACTATTACTGCTTGTTCACTTCAAATACCTTTACCTCTACTAAGTTCGTAAATTTGCCGGGTTTGCTTATAGTTGGTGTAGGATGTGAAAATAATCAACAGGCCTCAATAGAAAACGAAAACGTTTATTACACACGAAGAGACAGAGATTATCAATATACACAGCCGAGGCAAACACTGGACAGCACATAGCAGCATACTACAGTAGCCTACATGTAGTTTTTCGGTAGTATCAACGACCACAGTTCACAAAGCAGTCAGACAGAATTCAGCAGGAGAAAGGATCTGCGGAGTTTTACTCTACGGTCTCTCCAAATGGTTGAAATTCCCCACTGTCCTCTCACTTCAGCTGTGTCTAATTGCCTACTCACTACCACACTACTGGCTACTCCTCATAATACTTGTCTCACAGCTCAGTTCAGCACTAGCTTGGGCTCCTAACTCCGCCGTTGCTTCGCCATCCTCTCGAAGACTCGACACTTGACTACGATTGCAACTGCGATTAATTGCAGCTTGAGGTTGCCGGACTTTTATAATTCGAAAGAAGCGGGTCAAGAAGGTTCGAGGTAAATCAGGCGTATATTGTTTCCTAATGGATGGAACACTAGAATTCTCGCAGTTTCCAGTAATATCTATTTTGTAGCTAAATGGTCGCCAAGCCCTGAGATCACTGACTCGTAATCCGATCAGCTCCCACAGGACTGATTATAAAAGTAATCGTTCCAGTAATTGAATTAACCTTGCTCAGTAGCAAATTTACAGGCTTGTAACAATATTAACAGTGATCACAGTAAGCAACCTCCACCGTATCAATTTTTTTCTTCTTCTTTAAACAAGTAAAATGCGTTTTTCACCCTTTTTAGCAAGTTCAACAGTATTTGATGGCGAAATAATATAAAAGTTTCTGTTTTGGGTGTGAGTGAGCGAAGTTATTTGCTCAACTGACCTACAATTGATTTCTATGATTTAAATATGGAAGGAAGGATCGCTCAATGATAGCTCTGTTACATTTACAGAGCTTGATACATAGGTGGCATAAACAGTAATTTTACGGAAATCTTACATTTTTTACATAATTTTAAATCTTACATTCTAATCTTAAATTATATATTTCAATAAAATATACTGAGCTTGATACATAGGTTACATAAAATGTGATTTTATGGAAATCTTACATTTTTACATAATCTTAAATCTTACATTCTGATCTTAAATTATACATTTTAATAAAATATACTGAGCTTGATACATAGGTGGCATAAAATGTGATTTTATGGAAATCTTACATTTTTACATAATCTTAAATCTTACATTCTGATCTTAAATTATACATTTCAATAAAATATACCGAGATTGATATATAGGTTGCATAAAATGTGATTTTATAGAAAATTTTACATTTTTCCATGATTTGAATCTTAAATCTTATATTTTGTATAAATACAAGAGCATTAATAGCTCTATTATATTTACAAAGCTTGATATATAGATAGACATTTTTCTGAGCAAGAATTTTATAAATGCTTCATCAGAAATAAAATAAAAAAGAAATCCTTTAGAAAGATAAAGTTTGAACCATTAAATTATTCAAGACTGATTTATTACTTATTATTTTACTTATTTACTCTGGAAAATATTATTTTTTCTGGAATTTTGATTGACATTTACTTGATATTCTGTGACAACTTTTTTTCTTCCACTTATTTTCTTTTCTTTCTCTTTTGTTTTTTTAAAGTATATTTTTAGAGGCAAGATGTAAATTTGTTTGCAGCAAAAACCAAACAAATTATTTTTGTATTTACATAGATTTTGCCTTTTATCTAGTTTTATTTTTTTTAAAATCGCTGTTACCTTTTATTTCAGATTTTTTAAAATGCTTTTGAAAAGAGAAAAGGATGGACCTTCGAGGTAAAGTACAGAAATTTCTTTTATTCTTTTAAGGAAACATTTAATAATTTATTTTATCAGTCAAATAAATACATTCCTAGGAAATCCGAAGTTGAAATTTTTTAAGGAAAGGATTGAATATAATATTAATTTCTTGTGATAATTTGCAATTTTGCAATTGTCGATTTCGTTTTGTAAACTTCCAATAGATGGCAGCACAACTTAAAAATTTAAAGGATATCGTATTTGAATTGCACCGTTGAACATTATTTAAGGCTTTTATTTAATGGTACTTAAATTTTAACATAAGTTTATTTTTCCTGCAACTAAATTTACTTTAAATCGCAAACGGGGTTACATGCTTTCAGATAAATGAATTTAAAATATGTGTAAATGTATAAATAATAAATGTATATGAAAATAACTGTATTATTTATACATTTCACAGAATGTAAATGTGTGTGCAAACAATTCATCCATTATTTATTTATTAAAAAAATGACAAGATATTATTTTTATCATATCTGTCTTGTAATCTTTATTTAAGAATAATATTTAGATATAAGCCATTTGGCATGAATTATTGTTCAGTGTTAGTCTTGCTGAATGCAGTCGACCACAACAAATCCTGTCGATACAGTTACGTTCAGTGGTGGCAGGGTGGTCGGCTGTATGCAAGAAGTCTTGCTGGTTATCTAAATTTTATAAAACTTGCTTCAATCGTTGTTAAAGTGAGCAATAGAAAAAGCTATTTATTTTCTTTTGGCATACATACATAACATTTCCATTGAACTTATTGAAATTTTCTTATTATTTATTATATGTATTATTTATTAAATTCTCCATTTTGCAGGCTGGGCATTCGCGTATTTCCCGACCATCATGATCCATTGGTGGACCTGAAACATGAATGGTGGAAATGAAGAATTTGCAGAGATATTCAATTTGTAAAATTTCAGAAAATATTTTGTAACAAAATCATATTATTTACACATTATAAGTTATGGGGAATAATTCTTTTCGCATTAACATGGACAAATCATCTAAGAAAATAATTTGATTGTTCGTACAAACAACATTTAATTTCTTAGAAAAAAATGTTTTATATTCATTGTTGTAATCAGTATTTATTAAAATTGTTTGTTGTTATTTTGATGAACGAAAGACTTTATTGAATAAACATTCATGTGAAATTTTTTGAAAACTGCATATTTATTTTTTCACATGTATCTAAATCCTAATTAACAGCAAGATCGATTTCAATTCTAATTAAGCGTATTTCCATTCAGGTGTTACAAAAAAGAAATTAGGCAGTTAATTTTCTATGATGTGAACTCCACATACAAAAGTTAGGTAGTTACTTTTCTTTGATGTGAACTCTACAGAAAAAGTTAGGCAGTTAATTTTCTATGATGTCATGTTGCAAAAAAAGTTAAAAAGTTAATTTTTTTATAATATGACGCTCATGGATAACATGTATAATCCCATATTCTCCACTCCAAAATGATCATGGATGGAAAAAATTCTAAAATATCCACAAATATTAATCTAATTATTTACATTAATTATTAACATTAATTCATTACATTATTATTATTACACAGAAAAGTTAGGTAGTTAATTTTTTTATCTAATACTACAGAAAAAGTTAAGCAGTTACCTTTCTATGATGTGATTCTACAGAAAAAGTTAGGAAGTTAATTTTATTCCATGTAACGCTACAGAAAAAGTTAAAAAGTTAATTTTCTATGATTTCATGCTGCAAAAAAAAAAAAGCTTAGAAATTAATTTTTTAATAATATGAAGCTCATGGATGACATGTATAATCCCATATTCTCCACTTCAAAATTATCATGGATGTGAAAAATTCTAAAACATCATTCACAGATATTAATCTAATCATATATTTTTTTCTTTGTTTTTAAAAGTACATGAAAATTGCAATAAAATTTTTTAACTGTTTTTAATGCTGTAATTCTCCACTAAAAATAATGTCCTCTATTGAAAAATTATTGAAGTTAGCACACGCAGATATAAGCATAAAATGCATATTGCATCTCATATTAATATAATTACAAGGTGATAAAAATTAAAACACTCTCTACTCTGAGCTCTCTATATAGCATTTATACTCTCTATGTGCAGTTTCGCGTCCATTCCCATTTTCTTCTCTGTGATTCTTCGGGCGATAACTTTTTACAACCCTGCCCTTTTTTAACTCGACTTTAGAATTAAGTATATGACCGACATTCGGGCCAAGTTGTAACTTTCTGATGGCGATAAATTGCCAAATTTGACAAAGTCCTTTATCATTTTTTATAACCCTAGAAAAGAAAAATTCATACCTCAAATTATTAATTGCCAATTCCCTGGCTGTGCATTTTATGACTTCAAAAGCCCCTAAACATTATCATGTTCTCACATGATGATAAAAAATATTCTGTATAAAGGGTTCAAGAGCCTAAGAAGGTCATTATTATGGACGAACAATATGTTCTTCAAGTACAGCTAATAATATAATAAAGCAATTTATGTGTATTGGAAAATGCAACTATCAAAATCTTTAATATTAAGCACTGTATTTGTTCAGAAAATTCTTAAAAATGGATTAAAAAAATTAAGAGAAGTTATGTCAATTTTTCTTACTTTCGCTGGTGTGTTTGTCTCATAGAGTTGAACTCAATCCAAAAATGAATCTGTGAAATTCATTTAACTGAGTAGAATGAATGAAGGAAAAAAAGATAGTTTTTCTTAACATGTACTCCGTTTAAAAAAATCTCTTGGATTAACTCCAGCGACAATGAAGCGTGGCGAACTGCATCCTTTCTGGCCTCGTATGCGATTTTGGGAAGTCGGAATTATGTAATTGCGCTTGTTTCGCGACTTCAGCTTTTAAATTTCATTCCTAGAAAAATTGATGGGTACTCATTAGTATTTAAGATTGACCTCTTTCAGTAAGATTTAATAATGAAAAAATGTACATGAAATAAATTGATTTTCATTCCAAGAAAAATTGATGGGTATTCTTTAGTATTTACGATTATCCTCTTCCAGTTAGATTTAGTAATGAAAAG
>JAPMOQ010054555.1:26442-49854 GCA_026543055.1 Argiope trifasciata
AATTAACTTTTATTTTGATTTTATCGTTAAAAAGAATTTGATTTTTTTAAAAATAACATTTCACATTATCAAAAAAAAATCAAATTCTTGTTTACTTTGACAAAAGGAAATGTATTTATTTGGATCATGAAAAAACAAATGAAATCATTACACTCAAAATAAAAAATTAAACATATCAAATATTTGCATTGGAAATTTATGATGGGGGCTTTGTTTTTAATTATATAACAGAGCTTAGTTTGTAAACAGTATAGTAAAGTACAATACAATACATTGCAAATACTTTATAAAATGACACTAGAATTCAAAATCCCCTTGGTAACAAATATAATTGAAAAGCTACGTTTTAAGTTGATAGTTAAAAAAAAATCAAAACTTTATTCTATTACAACAAAGCATCTTTCATTTAGTTTTAATAGCCAGAATGAAAATAAAAGTTTATTCCGATTCTAACCAAATTCATAACTAACTTTTATTTTGATACTATCGTTAAAAAGAATTCGATTTAAAAAAAAATAACATTTTACATTATTAAAAAAAATCAAATTCTTGTTTACTTTGACGTAATGAAATGTATTTATTTGGATAATGAAAAAAAAAAAATGAAATCATTACACTCAAAATTAAAAATTCAACATATCAAACATTTGCATTAGGAATTTATGATGGAGCTATGTTTTTAATTATATGACTGAGCTTAGTAGAAAAATGCATGAATTGCTATGTTAAGTTTTCTAATCCAAACAAAAGAGCAATATTTAGAAATATTAATAAGAATATGAAAAGCCCACACCTGTAATATCTAATTCTATATCATACAGAGGTAGGCCTGTAGGTTCTGTAGATTCTTCTTCGGGTTCTGTTGCAGGTGGGGTACCTGTTTAAGAAAATTCCAGCGGATTGAAATACAGATATACTACCGGAATCTAACACTTCAAACGTCATAATTTTCATAAGATGGTGTTAAACGTGCTAGCAAGCTTTATTCCTCATGATAACACATCGATATAATATTTTTAAAGCATTGTTTCTAATATTTTTCATTTAACTTTTAAGATTTTAGAGTATTTTTACATTGAGAAACATTCCTGAGAAAACTGAAATTATAAGAGCTATAAAAATCTTTTCATTAAAGCCATTTAAACGCCAGCTGATTATGAAGAATTCATTTCAATGTATGGAAAGCTAAAATATTCATATAAAAGTAAATCGTTGGATGTAGATTCAGCAATGCTTCTTCTTATTTTGGTTTGAAAAGCTTAATTTTCTACTGAATTTTAGAGTATTTTTGCACCGAGAAAAATTCCTGAGATAACTGAAATTATAAGAGTAATAAAAATCTTTTCTTTAAGGCTTTTTAAACATCAGCTGATTATGAACTTGAATTCATTTCACTGTTTGGAAAACTGAAACATCCATTAAAAGTAAATCGTTGGACGTAGATTCAGCTATGCTTCATCTTATTTTGGTTTGATAAAAGCTTAATTTTCTACTGAAAACAATAAAAAGATTATTTTTAGATGTATCTAGAAAGATAAATTTAGAAAAAACCAAATACTTTGAAATTTTTTACTATTGTGTACAACGTGAATTCATTTAAAGCGAAGAAACCATCGTGAATAGTTCTTGCACAATATGATAAGCAGTTCTACATTACACTTCTGTTAAATTTAACATTCTTATGATTACATTTCTTTTTATTAGAGAAGCAAAGTATTTCATTTTTTATCCACATACGGCTGTTACAATAGAAATTAGCTCATTAAAATAACTCTAGAACCGATTTTATGGTTAACATCATTCCACCTGCCTGCAATATAAATGATGTACAGTAAAAAAGCTGAAAGTAGTTATATTTTTAATAGATGTCGCTGTGGCAGTATCTAAAACGAATTAACCTGGATAGATTTTATTATGGAAGCAAAACTGAATAGTTAGCACAATATATTATCAAAGTATTTTATTCTACAATTGGAGTATTGAGGTAACCTTCAAAATACCGATTTTTATGTTAAAGGATGCCCCATTTCACAATACTTTATTAATTCAAACTTTCTTTCATTACACATAAAATAGAGTAATAAGTCATTATTTGAAAAAAATACGACCAACTCGATCGAATGATCTTATATCAAAGAGAATTTTGACAATGGATTTTTTGAAACTATCTGTTTCTAAAGACAAATTTCAGACTTTTGATTCCAAAGTGAATATTATATTTCACTTGAGCTCATTCATACAGGAAACAATATACTGTGCAGCAGAAAACAATTAATTCATTTCATAGTGAAAATAGTGCATTTCATTCTGAAAATGTGTTTTCTGCTGCAAACACATTTTCAGAATGAAATGCACTATTACAAATAATGGAGTGATTATTGATCTTACATGTTAATGTTTTTGCTTATTTGTCTCACAACAAACCGATATATTTTGTTTTTTCTTTATCGCTGTATATCACATCTAACGTGACATATTTTTTCCTGCCTTGTTTGTTTAAATTGACTCCTCTCCGTACAGGACATACGCGTTTCTCTTGCAAACACCTAATTGTTGGGGAAAATGCGCCTGTGAGCAATAGCTGCCAAGTTCAATTTTCTTGTCATCATATTTTAATTGACTGCCTTGTCTTTAATTCTTATAGTTTTCATTTATTTACCTTGCCTTTAGCATCGGAAGGCTTGATGGTTGAAAAATACCAACCAAACATTTTAAAATTCTTGAGATCCATTAGCTTTCTTATTTGTATATAGACCTTTTATTATTCTGTCTATGTTGCACTTTTTTTTCGCCATTGTTTCAGTTATTCATACTTAATTTTTAAGATGTTAAAGTCATTTTTACATCAATTTTTGGAATTTTTTAGATACGTGGGATAGTTTTATAAACAGTTGTTTTTTAAAATAATTTTATGCTTTTACCATTTGATTGGCGCATTATGGACAAAAATGGCTCATGCGCCAAAAAAACCCACACGAAACCAAACGTTTGTTTTCTTCTATTTTCGATATTGTATTCAGGGACTTAAATTTACAATTTCTGAATTAGCGAATTTTAACCTTAAAAAAAAAGTTTCCTTTAAAAGCAAGCAGTTTCTGATGACAGTGCGAATGAAGAAATGGTACCATTTTAAAATAATTAAACCTTTTCCGTACCTGCACTGAAGATCAAAGTTTCTGAAGGCCTATTCCACCCGTAGTCATTGTGCGCTTGGAGAACGACCTCGTAACGGGTTCCCGGTTCGAGTCCAGTGACGTTATAGGAATGAGAGAAAAACATGGATTGCTTCAGGCCTTCTTCCGACACAGGAATCATGACATCCGTCCATTCATCATCACTCTGGAAAGTATTTTTTTTTTCATTTTCATTAATAATAAATGGATTTACAAAGATAATGAATCTCATTACCATGTAATAAGTTGCAATAAAACGCGAAAATCGGATAATTAGTGACAATTAATTACTTGAGAATAATTTATTGAAATTTGGGTGAAAATATATTCAAATATACTCACAATAACTGAATCTAAATCAAATTTGTAAGTTTCATTCGCAATTAAAAAATTATATGCAAATAGAAACAGAGATCAAGTATGAGTATTTCACTTCTATCCAAAATATATTGCATGTCTTCAACCCAAATCATACAAAGAACAGATCAAGTATGATCTGTTCTTTGTTTGATTTGGGTTGAAGTCATCTCTATCTAAAATATATTGCATGTCCTTAACCCAAATCATACAAAGAACAGACCAAGTATGAGAAATTCATCTCTATTCAAAATATATTGCATGTCCTCAACCCAAATCATACAAAGAACAGATCAAGTATGAATAATTCATCTCTATCTATAATATATTGCATGCCCTTAACCCAAATTATACAAAGAACAGATCAAGTATGAGGAATTCTTATCTATCTAAAATATATTGCATGTCCTTAACCCAAATCATACAAAGAACAGATCAAGTATCAGTAATTCATCACTATCCCAAATATATTGCATGTCCTCAACCCAAATCACACACACACACACACACACACACACACACACACACACACACACACACACACACACACACACACACACACACACACACACACACACACACACACACACAGAGAGAGAGAGAGAGAGAGAGAGAGAGAGAGATCAAATATGATTAATTCATCTCCCCGCGGAGTCCATTATATGCCCACATAATATAATACAAAACACTTCTTAACGAAATTTGTTACATTGTCTCATACCAAATCACACCAAAACCCAGATCAAATATAAGTAATTCCCCTGTTCCCTAAATGTTGTACATCCTCAACTCAAATCATACATACAATGAAAAACAAATCAAATATGAGTAATTTATCTCCTCTCGAAATCCCTTATATGTCCACATCATACAAAAACACAAGTCAAGTATGAGTAATTCACCTACTTCAGAAATCCATGAAATGTCCCCATACACATATCAAGTATTAAAAAAAAATTCCCACCTTAACAAAATTCATTATATGGTCACTTACCAAATCATAAAAGACAAAGAACAAATATAAGTAATTCACTTCCTCCCGAACTTTATTATACGGTCACGTACCAAATCATACGGAAACACAATCAAATGTGAATAATTTCCTCTTCCCGAAATCCATCATATGATCCTATACCAAATCATGTAAAAATACGCATTAAATGTGATTAATTCTTTTCTCCCCAAAATATATTTTATGTCCACATACGAAATCATACAAGATCACAAATTACGTATGAGTAATTCAACTCTTCGCAAAATCCGTTTCATAGATTTGTAATTAGATTTTCGTCCGTTTTATTCTAATCGCATTGGTTTATACTTCTTCTTGCATACAGCCAACCCCCCCGCCACCGCTGAACCTAACAGTATCGACAGGATTTGTTGTGGTCGACTGCTGAATAAGTAATGTCCAACCTCACATTGACCGAACTGTCAAACTAACATTCATTTCGGGGTAGTAAATAGCTGTCTTTCTCCCCATCTGCACTCTCTCAAACAGTAGGAATGAAACTGTCAATCTTTGACATCCTATCCTTCAGGGTTTTGAGATTACCTGGTACCATCAGTACTATACTCAAATCATTATTGACAATCTTCAGGTCCTTCCTTAACTCTGAGATCTCCATACATTCCATTAAATAGTGGTAAACCGTACCAATTTCTCCACAAATGCATTTATTTTCCTGCGTTCTTTCAAATCTTTGGAAATATGCAGGAAATCTCTCATGTCCAGATATTATTTGGATTATAAGTGGATGGTATCTTCTTATTTTAATTTCCTGATTAGGAATAAAGTTGAAAGCATTGGTTTATATTATGTAATAAACGAATGTAAGAATTGGATTAAAACAGCCTTAATTGGTACTCATATATGGGGGCATACTGGAATTCATCTTCTTTCGGACACCACACAAAATCTCAAAAAGTGATTCGGTTTTTAGAGTATTTAGTGCGCCATCCATTTGACCATATTGTATGTATCAATGTCTCTAAATATGACATTTTGTCTCAAAATTAAGAGAACAATCTCTGTATTTAAAAATTTTAGAAGTATCAGCAAATGAAAATCGTCACAAAGATGTATCTTAAATATATAAATGGTCTACAATATTTTATTCCTTAGCACTTACTGAATAATCGTTTTAGAGTGAATTTTCGAATAATACATATAAGAAGTTTTTTCAACAACATTACATAATACGAAATGAATCTTTATACTGTTAATGATTGTTAATGATATTGAAAACAAGGAACACTTATGAATAGATTAGACGAAGATTTCATCTTGTTTGTCTAGAGTTCGTATCACGTAAATGACACTGGTTGAAGTACTTCTTCTAGTTCACTCTTCTCATTAAGGATTTGATCATAACAACAGATAAAGGCCAAAGTTTTAGCTTAAAACAAACTTGCATGTAAATTTTTTTTGCACTTCTAAGAGATAAAATATAAGAATACGCCCATTTGGTTTTTAACCCTCCAAGCGGCGGAGACGTTTTTTTCTGGAAGGCACACACCCTCCGAAATGGGCGTAACCGTGTTTTTTCGCTCTGTTCAGTTGTTTCCGAGACGGGCGCAAACGGTTTTTTCCTACTTTCAGTTGAAGCGTCGAAAAGGGTGAAGACGTGTTTTTTCTTCTGTGCCGTCCCCCTCCGTTAATGACCTTCTTGTCAGTGATAGATTACTTTTCGATAATCCCCTAAAGAGAGCCGCCTAGAAGCACTTTGCGGTCATAAAAGAATTCCTTATCGTTAAATGATTTAAGTAGGAAGTATTTCATGTGGTTTTTGGAAACTTATGAGAAAAAAAAATCTTCTCACTAAATTTTACTTACCAAAATAATAACTTAAGAACTCCTTCCTTAATAAAGAAAAATATTTCTAAATATATTTTCCAGTAAAATGTTGCTATTAAACAATTTTAAAATACGTCTAACGCCTTCAAAAAAAAATAAAAATAAAATGAATTTATTTTATACATTCATTTAACCATTTTGCCTCAAAATTCATGACATGAATACGTTGACAGATTTTCATTTAAGAAATCAAGACTGTTTGTTAAAATTTAATTTTTGACGTAAAAATGTTTCAATTTTCTTTTTCATTTTTTTAAAAAAAATACAGCATAAAGACTTGCAAGAAATTTCATGTTTTAATTTAATTATTTGTGGTTAAATTATTTTTTTGTGTTTTATTTAATTTAATTCTTAGTAATGTAAATTTATATTATAGCTTCCGAATCAAAAATTGTAGTATATTTATAATAGCCATATTGTTAAATTCGTTTTTTGTAAATCGCAAGAAGCAAAAATCAATAAAAAAGTAGAAAAAAAAATAAACAAAAAAATTAACATAAACAGCTGGTCCTGGATTTATAAAATTTGGTACATAATTACTTTCGGACCAATAAATAATCAATAATTAGAATCTTTTTTTTAAATTTTAATTTCTTATTTATTAAATCTTAATTTAAATTTAATCAAGCAGAAAAGCTTATTGGCAATTGTTGTGTCACTTTAAAATTCAAAAGATTAACTTTCCAAAGACAGAATTTTCGTTTTCGGGACAATTTTTATTCCGGTTTTATAAACAATTCAGAATTTCAGAATTAATTTGTAACATTTCTTTTTTATAGAAATGAAGTTGGTATCAATTTTGTTATTTTACCGTAACATTCCGTCGTTACTTTCTTAACGTTGAAAAACAATATCTGCTTTTTTTAAACAGTAACTTCAGTTAAAATTTTTAAGAACTTTTTAATGGCTTATTTAAACAACACGATGTACGAATCTTTCACCTGATATGCCATTATTGATGAATTCAAGATTAACGACATCATAAAGACTTTGATGATGAACGAATGTTTTAATGAGCACTTTAAAATATTTAGAGAACTATTTTAAAATCGTGACATATGAGATACTTTATATACATTGCAACTAGTCCCAATTCGAAATAATAGTTCTCTAAAACTATTTAAAAAAATTTCTATAATTTCAAATGATATCATACTGTTTCAAAATATTTGCAAAGATTAAATTTTGAAAAGAAAAAAAAATCTTACGTTTTAGTGACTCATTTTGGAGTATCATGAAGAAATAGGAATCGTCAGCGCAATGATTATAATCAAATGAACATTAGCTTGAAAATAGAAATAAAATGCTCAATGCAAATTAAATTTTCACTACTTTATTAAATTTAATTTCGGATTTATACCTGATTCTGTTAGTGATTAATGTACCGTATTTTATACATTAATCACTGCATTATTTCTGCATTCAGTACGTTATTAATAAATCACTCAAATAAGCTGTAGATTTTTGAACAATATATAAATTAAACAAATAGTATTTAAATATGAAGAACTTATTCTCAAAAATACTTCAGTTTTTTTCAATATCAGATTCTTTGAATTAGAAAAACATTACAAAATTTGTTTGAAGAATCAACCCAAAAATTTTAGTTGAATATTAGTAAAATTAATTTTGAAACTTGCTTAGTTGATACAAACATGCTCTTGTTATCATCCGCAATAGCCTTAATTTCGGTTTATATTCTGTTTCGCTTTGATATCATTTAATAATATGACAAGTACGAAATTATTTAATTTGAAACATTCGATTCATACACTTGCACATTCTGTCATTCAGAACTTTAAAAAAAATGTGCCTATCTGTTAATTCTGATATTTTCAAAGATAAATTCTAAGACATATTGTGCTGAAGCACTGAAAAGTGTTTTCTTGCCAAAAGCGATATTTGATTTAAAAACAAAACTGTATTTAAACTGACAAATAACTTTTTATTCAAAACAGGTTGAAATATATTAAGTAATTTTTTTTTAATTATATTTTTAAAAAATCACAATTTATATATTTTTACAAAGAAGTTTTGATTTCATACAAATATTTAGATAACTAAGGCTATAAGACCTTTACATATAAAATAAATCACGAATACTACTGTGAGAGTATTGCAATTTATATCGCTTCATATATCACTAAAAACTGATTTCATTAGTTGGAAATTAAAAAAAAAAATTAGTGAAAAATTTCTTTTCCTTCCTTTCAAATTCTTTTGAAAATTGTCGTACAATTTTGAGTTAGAAACAAAAATATCCTATTAATATTAAATGCAAGAACACCTTGAGTGATATTTTCCAACATTTATATAAATTCCAAAAGCTTTAAAATGCAGCTTTGAAAGGTCTGTCAAAGAATTATCGAAGCATATGCTTCTCTATGAAAGAGCAACGACATTAATTGGTGTGATGTTATAATTAAGATGTAAATTTTTCACCTCTCAATGAAAAAAATATCTTAAATTACGTCTCTAAAAATAAATTATAGGAAACACAAAATTTGAAAATTATATGCGCTCTGAAAAAAGAATATTTATTTACATTAAATATTACTTATATAATATGCAGAAAAAGTGTAAATGTGTAGCATGACTTTAGCACATTTATGTTTTTAAATGCTTTTCTTCTTATATATATATATATATATATATATATATATATATATTTAAGAAAAAGACAATTAATAGCATAGTGCCTTTTGTAAAAATGTTGGAATAAATACAGATATGAGATAGTCATTCTAATGATATAAAAAATTTAGTTTACAAATTTAAGACATCTATGCAAAATATTTTTTCCCTTTCAAAGATATGAATTCATATCCCCGTTTATTTCGAATTGCTAATATGAAAAAAAAGTTGGTGAGTGAAGAATGGAGGGGAGGGAAGTGGTCATCAGTAAGATAAGATAACCAGATAGATTGCAAACCAGTCTCCCCACTGGGTTAATGGGAACCCCGCAGCTGAGAAAGAGGGGAAGTGAAAAATGCTCGTTTATTTTTCGGACACTGTCTCGTGTGAAGCTGATATTTTTTTGAAGCAACCTATTGACAGATAGAGAAAAATTTTTGAGAAGCCATACTCAGAATGACTGGGCGCCCGGAGGGTTAACTACCACAATTCAATGAACCCATTCAAATAGGTTAAAGACCAGCAGTCACAAAAAAGAGAAAGAACGAAATTTAGAGAATTCTATAATTTTTTTTAGTTAATTTATAAATCTCCAGAAAACAACAGCATTTAGTAGATATACGAATGAGAAACGGCTGTCAGACTAGACACAGCATCTCTTAACTTTGATCGTATAATTATGACCAACTGACGCTGCAAATACTTTTACTACCATAATGGGTACTTTTTCATTATACCGGCGCAAATATCGCCAAGCTAAGTTTTTGGCAATAGCACAGAATCGCATTTTGGAACAGGTGACAAAATGGCCGCGACTTTCTTTAAAAATGTTGCGCCAAAAGGTTACTGGCGGCGATATTCCGTTTGGCGTTGGTTGCATCATTATTGGCGACTTTTCGCCTGCGCCAATTTAATGGAAAAATACCCCATAAAGTATATATATGAAATATTAATATAAATGTGCATTATAATTTATCGGTAATAACGGGTGTTAACAAAATGGTTATAAAATAAACAATTTTGTAATAATGTCTGCTCGTTATTTATCAGTTTCAGATTTATTTTTACAGCTCTTAAATCCTTTTGCAAAAGCTCAAAAAGACGGTGTCTTCATTTTGGATAGGAATTATACGTTATTAAAAGATACATTATTATTATTAAAAATTTCTGCTAAAGAAATGATAGATAATTTAAGCTCAAAAACAAGGGTTAATTGTGAGTTCTTTTAAGAAATATGGTAGCAAATGATAAATAATACAACCTCGCAAATTCTGGTCACAAAATACATTTCTCTTTAAATATTGAGCAATAAGCTAGATTACATTGGAAAATTATAACATAAAATTAACCATCTAGACCTATAATTTATCTTTAATATGTACAGGGTGATCAGCGAATAAGCCCTGATTTCAAAATTAAATATCTCTACAAAAAAGATAGATGGAATTGTGCGGTAAATTGTACGTTTATTAGTCAAATTGTAAAAATAATCTACAAAAGTTTGAAAATTTAGTTACAAAAATCGTTAACAGACTGAAAACTCTTTCTCAGTACAGGGGAATAAAGGAGTCTAAAAAAAACCCCAATAAAGTGATGCGGTCTTTGCAATCAAAATACATTTTTTTCAAAATGTTCACCCTTTCGAATCAATGAGGTGGCATAATCGAACAATGAAATTTGACATCACGTCTTGCAATGTCTCAACAGAAATAGAATCACATGCAACCCCAATCAACGATTCAAGCTCACCTAGAGTGGCGGGATTGTTTCTATAGGTAGTGTCTTTCAATGCTCCCCACAGAAAGAAGTCACAAGGAGTCAGATCGGGAGTCACTTTTCTTTTTTGACGTCACACTGAAAGCGTCTATGGGCATTGTGATTAGAGCTCCATATGTTAACGATTTTCGTAACTAAATTTTCTAAACTTTTGTACAGCATTTTTTCAGTTTTGCTAATAAACGTACAGTTTACCGCATAATTCTATCCATCTTTGTTGTAGAGATATTTAATTTTGAAATCAGGGCTTATTCGCTGATCACCCTGCATTTAGTAGCATCTCGTTAACTAGGTTTTATAGTCTACCTTGTGTCTTCTTATCTTGAGCTGGTACTCTATGATTGGACTATAGGATTTGGCCGTCCACGTCAGCAAAAAACTAGTTTCTCCAGTTTCGTCTCCCCGAAGTTGAACAGGTTCTGCTAATCCTACAAAAAGAAAAGATTATAAACAGCACAAATGGACTGTCGGAGATTCTATAAATAAAATATAAAAAAATATTCCCAGAAATCTGGAAGGCAGTGGCAAATTCCTTTTCGTCGAAGTTACTATTTTCAAATCCCTCTCAATCCTTAGAAAAAAGTAAACTCGCTCCTGAAAAAAAATTCTTACATACCCACCAAATAATTATCTCTCCTTTCTCATCATATAAAATTTTTAACCTTGGATAATGAGTCGAATAGTTTGCATGGTGTTCATCAATACCATTCAAAATAGTTATACATTACAAACAAAGTTTGTAATTTTGACAATTACAATATTTTCTCTATACATCAACTTCTATAAAGAAAAAATAAAATATTACATATTGAAGCAAACATAGGAAATGCTTATATTGCTATCGAATAATTCAGCCTTTATAACAAAATGAATAATATCAAATTAAAAATATTAAAAAATATTTTACAAATCCACATTTGTAATAAACTTTATATTATATAAAAACTTCAAAATTACAAGAAAGTGCACCCAAAATTTAGCTGAAATTGAAAGTTTTTCGTTGCATTTTAAACATATTTGAAGAAATTAACTATCGTTTGCAAATATTTTTCTTTCAATTAAAGAAAAAAAAAATAACGTTTTATGGTAGAAATTACAAATCAGTATTTCAATTTTTCATTTCTAAAGAATTTCAAAAATTGTCTGCTTTTCTTAATTAATGTTGAATCTTAACTAAATGGTCTATATACGAACTCATCTGATGTTTTGCATTGCTTGTGACTTATTATTCCAAGACAGTTAAGATCCAAACAGAATTATTCTAATAACCCTGTTCGCAAGATTTATAAGTTTCTGAACGAAGCATGGTTTTTTGCTTCTAGGGACTATGATTGGTGAGGATCTAGATAAATTTTCCCAAAGTCATGTAATAAGAATCATTAAGAAAGCAAACGAAAAACTGGTAATGCTTAGTAGTCAGATATATTTTTATGCAAGAAATAAATTCGTACAGGAACAAAAAAACAGTTACGAATTCTGAATAAACATCAAACAAATCAAGAACACGAATACAAATAAATAAAAAGAAAAATTCTGTACACTGAAAGCAATCGTTGAAATCAAGCTAATTCACTATTAAAAAAATTGAGGTTTTTTTGCTATACAATCCAGAATGATACAAATACTATTATAAAAATAATGAGATAAATTACCTGTAATTAATGTAGAATCTAGACTATAAATAAAATACCTGTAATTACCATAATTAGAATTTAGACTTTTCTTAGAATAAATCTAATTAGAATTGACTTTCATTATCTTTAATTCTTTTTATGAAATGCTTTAATAATCTAAAGATTATTAAAGCATTTCATAATCTTTAACTTAATCTAACAACAACTTTATTTACTTAAATATCTGAAATACAATGAAAAATAATTTTACAAGAAACTCGGATATATTTTTTCTGGATTAGATAACTAATTTTTAAAATCTAGATTTCCTATGACTAACTAATTTTTTAAGTCTAAATCTCTTTCAGATAATTTACAGTACATCAATAATTCCAATAGTAAACAATGAAAGTAAAACCTTCATAAGAGATTAAAAAAACACACATTGATATGGAATTGGTACAGTCTATTTTTGAAACATCAACCCATAACAATTTATGAAACCAATTTGAAAGATCAGAAATTTAAGTCCTGAACACAGATTCCAAGGCGCTCATTTAGAAGTTACACATAATCCCATATTCCACTTCATGGCTTCTCAGATTAAATGTTTTATTGAAAGATGATAAAATAACCGTTTTTTATATATTGAAAATGATCATCAAAGAGATTTATGTTACCATTTCTTATACTGTGCACCGCACGCGACGAGCTATAATATGATGCTATCAGATAAATCACGCCTTCCGGCTATGACATAAAACACCTAAGTTAGAATTCACTGCATTCATTGTTTTGATAGGAGGATTTACAATCATTCTGTATTCTAGATATTAATTTTCACGTTTTAAGTTCGGTTATATTCAATTATTTCTTTTGTTGAAATTATATTCTTATATAGCCAGAATTTTGTAAGATTAATCATGAACAGGCAATTTGTGATGATAAATCTTTTCTTCAAATTCCGATATTATTTAAGAAAGAGTGCAAATATAAATGTGAAACGAACAATAACTTTATATTTTAGGTAAGGATCGAAAAAAGGGCCCAATTATGTTATTGAAATCTTTTATTTCTATAGTTTTGACGTTTATTTGAATGTAGATTACACATAAATATGAAAAATATGCACAAAAATTTTAGATTTCAGGTGCAGATTGATTAACAAAAATGTAGGAAAATTAACTTTTATTCAAATTTATATTTTAATTTTAATACGTCCGCAATACGATTTTTGTCTGCTTTCTGACTTCCGTATGATTGTTAAAATACAATTTAAGATTAATTATCACTATTTTCGCCAAATGGCATTCAAAATTGTTTGCATTTCTGAAAGATATTCATTTGATAAAAATGCATATGTCGGTCTGGGTCCTCATAAAAAAATTTAAACACACACGCACGCATGCGCAAGTATGCACACACATTTTATTGATAAAAATATAATTTATAAAATCAGTATAAAAATTTCTTCCCAACATTTAAAGCAAATCAAATGTAAGTTAAAATTTTATCGCACAGTTGTCGTATTTAAAAAAGCTATTTTTGGCTATTTTTTATCAACATTTCTTTTAATTTATTACTACAAAAATATCATATTTACACTATTAAAAGGTTTATACATTAGCATTTATTAAATTATTAATTAAATAATTATTAACTATGTATTATTTCTGAAGCATTTCAACATTAGAAAATAAATTATTCTTATCAGATTCAGCCTAAGAATTACGATTCTTCTTGCTGAAAGCTTATTTTTTATTGAAACTGTTTTTATTCAAATTACTTGCATATTCTAAATCTTATGTGTTCCTCTAGCTTAGCGTTAGATATCATTTTTAGCTTCACATACAATCATAGAATATAATTATTGGTGTGTTATGCTGTACAATAAAAAAACGAACAAACAAAGCTTCGCATTATTTTTAGGCCGATTGAAAATAATAGATTAAAACATAAAATTTAATCATGATTTATATTTTAATTTCAAGACCACATACCAAATTTCCTTTATTTAGGTTACTGTAGTTCTGAATTATGCTGTTTACGTATGTTCGAATAAATGTATTAACACACAGTCGACCAAATAAGGGATTGATTTGAAAATTGATATAAATCTGCAGTTATAATGATAAAATTGTATAGCTAAATTATACTTATCTATCTATATATATATATATATATATAGTTATACAAATAATTTAACTACCTTGTTCACTTACGTATGGAAGGACTAAGTTTTTGTAGATAATCTTATAGAAATTTAGAGATTTCGTTCAAAGATCAAACACCAAATGTTTCTCCTAGTTTATTATCTTTGTTATTTTCTCGTATACGTTCTGTAACAAATATACAGATTTTTAAACCGATGTCTTCTTGTTCTATTTTGTTTAACAATATTGCATATAGTACCATTACTCTCCTGGTAACTCTGGTGGTAATTTTCAATATTTTTCTGATGAAAAAGAAATTCCCATTATCTCCTTTAAACTACTGTCAAGTTTGATAGCATTTGGTCCTTTCTCTGATGAAAATAAATTCCCATTATCTCCTTTAAACTACGGTCAAGTTTGATAGCATTTGGTCCTTTTTCTGGTGAAAAAGAAATTCCCATTATCTCCTTTAAATTACTGTTAAGTTTGATAGCATTTGGTCCTTTTTCTGGTGAGAAAGAAATTCCCATTATCTCCTTTAAACTACTGTCAAGTTTGATAGCATTTGGTCCAGTAGTTTCCTTAACATGACCATTTCAAAGTAGAGCTTCGGTTACAACCACTTTGCATTTATCCCGGTATAGTCCAAAAAAGTTTTTTTCTGATCCTTCAAACTCTCAATGTCAAATATTATTCAACACATTATTTTTTTCCCTTTTGTACAGGAAGAAGCATACGCTAAATGTAGAATTTGACTGTAATAAGAACAATAACAAAGTGTTTTTAGTTCTCGTGCCCAGAGAATTTTGCTTAACAATATTGCATATAGCACCATTACTCTCCTGGTGGTAATTTTCAATATTTTTCTGGTGAAAAAGAAATTCCCATTATTTCCTTTAAACTACGGTCAAGTTTGATAGCATTTGGTCCGGTAGTTTTCTTTACATGACCATTTCAAAGTGAAACTTTGGTTGCAACCACCTTGCATTTATCCCGCGATAGTCAAAAAAGTTTTTCTCTGATCCTTCAAAACTCTCAATGTCAAATATTATTCAACACATTATTTTTTTCTTCTTTCGTACAGGAAGAAGCATACGCCAAATGTAGAGTTTGATTGTAATAAGAACAATAACAAAGTGTTTTTAGTTCTCGTGCCCAGAGGCTAGTAACAGGAACCGGGCTTTATCAATCGGATCGTTCTGAAGGAGAAGCGGAAAGCGGTGAGTGATATTCGAGAGCTTTCATGAATATTTTATGACTCCTACATATGACATTTCGAATTATTTCTTTTTCGCCCGCAACAGGTGTTAACTTCGAACGCGCCTGTTCCTGTGGAGGCTTTCGAAAAGCGGCATTGGAAGAATATCAAAGAAATGTTTTTCTGCAGATTGTAAACTTATAGGAATAGTTATTTTTTAATGAGAAAACAGTTTTATATAAATTCAAAAATAATCTGTAATTAATTGATAAGTTGATATTCGAATTAATTGATCGATTCACAAATTAATGAATTGATTGATTCACAAATTAATTGACTGAATACTCGATCATTATAATGCCATTTATAAAATGTGTTCAAAATATATAAAGGGAAAATGAAAATTGTACAAAAAAACATGCTTTTTTATTAGGGGGAGGGGAAATTTCATATAAAAAATAAGATATTAATATTAACATAAGTATTTCAACATGGTTGACTTGAATGGCATTTTGAATTACATCTAAAATTAATTGCTTGATTGATTCACAAATTTATTAATTGAATTATCACTCGTTACTTTAATCAATCATTACAGTGCTATTTAAAAATGCATTCGAGACACAAAGAAAAACGAATGTTGTACAAAACAGAATTTATACCTTTATTGTTAACTGAAAAAAGTTTCACATGAAAAAAAAAAGATATTAAGCTTAACTTCCGTATTGCAACATGGTAGGTTATAATGACATTTTGAATTACATATAAAACTAATTGAATAATTGAGTAACATAGTGATTGATTGAATAATCAATCGTAACGGTAATCAATCATTACAGCGCGATTTGAAAAATTTTCAGAATACGTAAAGAAAAATGAAAGTTTTACAAAACAAAATTTATACCTTTCTTATTAAGGGAAAACTTTTTATATAAAAAATAAGACATCTGCCGTCAGTTTTAATTGCTCAGTCCAGTGGGAGTGGTCAAAGATAGCCAATTATATAGACGAGATATATCTTTTGATATCGTACAAGATATCTCTTTGTACAAAATTTCAAAGTGACGTTCTGCAAAAGGTTGTAAACTCATAAGAATAGTTGTTTCATTTCATGAGAAATCAGTTTATATTCATTCATAAATAATCTAAAATTAATTGGTTGATTGATTCACAAATTACTTGATTGAATAATCAATCGTTTCAGAGCCATTTAAAAATTCATTCATAATTCATTAATAAAAATGAAAATTGTACAAAATAAATGTATGTCTTTCTTGTCACGAAAAAAAAAGTTCATAAAAAGCATTCTGTAATCCTCTAAAATAAAGTCAGTGCGTCAACCAAGCCCCAGTTTCCTAGCCAATCAAAAGTGTGGTAGTACTAGACTATCAGCAAGACTGTGGGCAGGTAAAACTGATCGACCGCGAGATCTACTTAAGTTAAGCTTGTAAGTATAAATATTGACTAAATGTATGTAATTGTAAATGCAGTGTTTTGCATTAGTGGCTGTGTATTAAATTCTTTTAAAACTGTTAGAGTGCCCTTACAATATTAAAATTAACACTTTTTGCAACATAGTACATTTGAATGATATTCCATTACATTTTAAAGGCAAAGAAAGACACTTCATATATTAACACCTTGTTTTGCACATGCAATTGACGAATCTTTGGTCGCTTCCACTGGACTCAACAATTGCAACTGACCGGAGATGAATTTCGTGAACAGGAATATCTTCCATTCTAAGCAAGCTTTTATCACATTAAGTGAGCTGTGATCTCCCATATGTATGTCTTGTTTTAAAATTCCTTCAGAGGTCCCAACAAGGTGGAAAACATCCATTGTCATTACAATAACCAATTGGGTGAATCACCTCATCCCTTGTTGACGTCAGGTATAGGACTTAAGTTATATTGCTCCGTTTTGAAGCCACATAAAGGTTAATTTGGGATGGGTGTCATAATTTTGAACCACAATCAGATGACGGGGAAAAGTCTGAGCTGGCACAATTTCTCCAAATTCCAAATCACACCAGTGGTGGGACGTTTGCACTAGACGGATTTAAAGCGCACCAAACCCGTTTACATGACAGTTCTTCGGTAGAATCGGTCCTTGAACCTAAGACCTTACCACCAGACTCCCGAGGTCCTCAGGAATAGGAAATTGCGCAGTAGTTTCCCCAAAAATAGTAGAATTTTTTTTTCGAATTCATATACATTTTTCTCTTGTATTTCCATATTTATTTTAGAATTTATTTTGCCTTCAATAGCAAAAAGCGAGGTGAAAAAATGGGAGATGTATATCATATTTTGTCGGTTTCTCATTTGGCATTTCATCGAAGGCCTGGGAAATGTATGAAATATAAATAATTTCATAAACTGCCGGCTAATTTTAAGAATTATACACAATGTCTCAGCATTTTATAGAATGCCATATTTCATACCTTCGCCGATAACAGTGCAACTGGCCAGAAACCATCTGCAATAATTACCATTTGAATTTCTTGAGCAGCAAAACAGCGTAGTAAAAGATATAAATACATCATATGGATTTTTTTATAGCTGTAAAGAAATTTTGTTGATATTATATAACTTATTTAATGACTTGGAACATATTTTAATACCTGATAACTCCACTATCCTATAAGATTGGCCGACTTGATTTTTGGCGACGCAAGCATAAGAACCAAGGTCCTCCTTACGCAGGCGTGTCAATTTGAGCCAGGATTCTGTTGTCGTTGGTACAGTAAGTTTCTCACGTAATTTGATTCGATCAGTGGCTTGAAGAGGCGTGTTTTGCTTGGGGTCACCTTTGACCCATGTGATGTGAGAGGGTGGAGCTGAATGGCATGTGCACATGAACTCTACAGTGGCGCCCTCACCTCCATGGATCCATTCGGGCTTAACAGTCAACTCAGGAGCATCTGTGGGATGCGTTGAAATCTGAATTAGTTGATCTTAGCAATATGAAAAGATAATATAAAGATATTTGGATTCCCTTCTATTTGATACAGTGAGCGAAAATTAATTAAAAAAATATCCTTTATAAGGTAAACCATCAATACAACTGATTAATCCTACCCATCGGAAGGCATACGGAAAAATTTGAATGAACGAACCGCTTCAACAGCAATGTTAGTGGAATTTATGGTTGAGTCCTGAAGATCGTCACAGACCACGGTACAACACTTCCCCAAGGAAGTACGTTCCATAATTGATGGGCGAAGCCAGACCCCACCTAAGCGAGAACCAACCATCATACCAGAAAGTTCTCATCCTCAATTGAGAAGTGCCCTTCGTGGGACTCTTTATGAATTGAAATTAAACTTCATTGCTCTTTTTATGTTTTTAATAAAGCAGATCTTTTTTTTTGTTCTAGTAGATTTCCGCTTACAGACCGTACTAACCTTAAGAAACCTAGCACTAAATTTAAAGTAAAAATGTATTCAAAGTTGGAAAAGATTTTTGTAGAAGAGAAGCTATGTATATCGTATGATTTAACAACAAGTATTTATTTTTATTAATAAGTATTAACATTTATTTTAGTTACATTCAATAAGTATTAACATTTATTTTAGTTACATTCAATAAGTATTAACATTTATTTTATTATAAGTATTAACATTTTATTTATAAATACTTAACAACAAATATTTGTTTTCCAATCTTCCGAAAAGAATGAGTAAACTCGTAAAGAAGTAGTTTTTTTTTCTAATTCTGTTTCTATTTAATCCGATAAACAAAATCAACGATCACTTTTGGACTGTAATCAATATAAATAATTTTTGGTGCTATATGTATTTGGTATAAAATAGTTCCATAAGAGCAATTTAAAAGAAAAATATCTTTATATCAAAATTCCAAATTCCAGGGAAAATAAGTTTGATATATATAGAATTTCGACGTATGGAAATTTGATATAAAGATGATTCCTCTGTATTCAATACATGATAAATTTAAATGCTTGATGATAATCTGTATACTGAAAGAATAAAATGCACATATATGATATGAAAATTATTTAAATTCATGAATATTTCCTTTATTTATCAGACGCACACTGCTTGTTTCATAATTCCGAATCTAACATTTTTAGACACTGATACTAAATATGGTACGCAGACACTAAGGGAACACTGATACTAAGGGATGGTACGCAAAAAATATCGGTTCTTACGCCTCTCCCAAAAATAATCCAAGTTTGCTAAATGAAAACATCTCCTTCTTTCAATTTTCCCTTCAATCCTTTATATAAATATAAATACTCTCCTCTTTCAAGTCAAATTTAATTTGTCTCCTAGTCAAATGGTATTAATTTAATTATATCTTAGAGAGATATAAATTCTTCCTGGCGCATGCGCAGAAGCGCTCAGGGTTTTCGAATCTGAGAATGAACAGTAGTAATATGCAATATATCCTGACCTGGGAGATGAGGTTGATCATATCTTTTTAAAACTTTATCAGATTGAGTTGCCCAATCCCTATTATAGTAAGTATACTTCATTGTATAAATTAACTGTTAATTAAGGAAATATTGATGACTGACCTTGAATTAATCTAAATAGAATTTCGTGATTTCCTTTTATAAATTAATTGTTAATTAATGAAATATTGATGACTGACCTTGAATTAATCTAAATAGAATTTCGTGATTTCATTTTATAAATTAATTGTTAATTAATGAAATATTGATGACTGGTCTTGAATTAATCTAAATAGAATTTCGTAATTTCATTTTAATATATTACTTAATATATATTTTTTTTATGGAAAAAGAATGAAAATTCGACATACAAAGCACTGTAAAGCTGAAAACTGCAATAGCTGGTTCCCCGACGTCGTTGTCCGCTGTGCATCTGTACAGGCCCGCATGGTGAACATCCACTGACGCAATTTGTAACTGTTCGCCACCCAGAACTTGTCGTACCCCACTCGGTAATTGTGGGGACTGAAATAGAAATAGGGGATCAAATTCTACTCATACATAAGAAACTAAAAACATACAAATGGTAGTCATATATGTCATAATGGTAGTCATAATGGCAGTCGACCACAACAAATCCTCTTGATACTGCTACGTTCAGTGGTGGCGTTGTAGTCGGTCGGCTGTATGCAAGAAGTCATATATAATTTACTGCAATGCCAAAATCATTTACCTATTGATCAATGAATTTACTTAACTTCTTAATTTGAAATCCAACCCTGTTGCTATTTAAGTTTATGTAATTAATATTTAAGTATCAGATTCTACTTTTTCAATTAATTGCTACTTTGACTTAATTAAAATTTAATGATCACAAATTCTGTCATTCTATCTGGAATTAAGAAATAATATTATTGAGCGCGAAAAGTTAAATTGCATCATAGCACATTTGATGATAGCGTTAAACACAGTATCTTTTCAAAAACATTTGTATTTTGATGGACATGAACCAACTTTTCTGTGATCGTGTATTACTAAACTTGTGGAAGCGACAATTTCTTCACATTAATGCAAGATAACAGAAGAGATCTGTAAAATGTTGCTACCATTTTATAGGATACAAAATTTACTAAAAAGAATAAACGAAATTCACATTTGGTCCAAATTATTGATTTAAAGAAATTTTTTCATCTTTGAATGCATTCATTTGTGGGATTACAACCTTGATTAACTGCCATACTTCTATAATTTGCCATCGACCTGTCTTAGGGGTAGCTCATCTGCACCTTGATCTGGGCATCCCGGGTTCAAGTACCGGTTCGGGCATGGTTATTCTATAGTTGTGTTCTATCTGTGAGGTATGTGAATGCGTCTCCCCCTTAAAAAGGGTTGTGCAAGCGAAAGTGACGTATGAAGTAACTAAATCATACTCTCGTCTGTAGTTTACTCAACTGTGAAAAAGAAATTTAAGCTTTCAGAACTTTAAGCAGAGTAAAGAGACTCTCACTCGGCTTAAATTTCTGATAGATGTCAAAGGGCTTGTGAAGGGCTATAAGTACCAACACATATCCTATAATAACTTTTTTAGTTCGAATCTTCAAAACATACAAGTTAATCTATAATTAAGGTAAAGTAAAGGTCATTTCAACTTCTGCTGTAATATTGTTTGATAATACTGTATATTTGGTCAAATCAGCTCCTGGACAATTTTTTAATTGTCTTTTTGATAATATGATGCAGTAAATAGCTTAAAAAATATGTTTCAATTAGGCAAAGGTTTTTATTACAGCAAAGATTTTGTTATTGATCTTTATTAATAGTAGAGATACTGAATCCTATCAGTCCTAAATAGTTATATTCTGTAGACAATTTAGCCTTATTCTGTAGACAATTTAGCCTTATTCTGGTAGACAATTTAGCATTATTCTGTAGACGATTTAGCCTTATTCTGTAAACAATTTAGCCTTATTCTGTAGACAATTTAGCCTTATTCTGTAGACAATTTAGCCTTATTCTGTAGACAATTTAGCCTTATTCTGTAGACAATTTAGCCTTATTCTGTAGACAATTTAGCCCACTTTTCTATTTATATGCTCCACTTTCCATCATTGCGATGTTACCGGTTTTGAATATGCTACTCATAGATTTTGCATATATCCAATTTCAAATGCGGAATTGGACAAAATACCAGATTTTAGGACGAAATTCTCCATGTTGTCCTTTTACGTGAGCTAAATCAGTTCAAGGTAATATTAACCTTTGAAGATTGGTTGGTTTGAGACTATTTTCAATAATGACTAATTAATATAACTGACTCTTGAAGAGCCACAGTGAGAAAGTGGCATCATATATGACAATTTTTAAGAATTATTTTTATTTCTTACATAAATTAATAATAAGAGTTTTGTATTTTACATATGATATTTATCAACATTTTGTTGCGAAATCACTTTAGCATCCCATCTTCGGCTTGATACATAAGATGAAAAATCCAAATCATGAAAACTAAGAATGAATAGCTGTTATGAAGTTCAGCGGAAAATTTATTAAGGTATCCGACTACATTCGAAGGAAAATTTTTCCAAAATTGGATTTTTTTATAAATTACTTATGGTTTTTAAATGTATTGTCAATTATAAATACTATAAATACAACAAAAACATAATATATTTTGAGAAATGGGAAAATTTCAAGTAAATTTTAACGAAATTTAACCAAAACAGTTTATACTCTGCACAAAATTGTAATGCAGCAATTCTATTTTTCTTTGTACACAAGTTATAGACTATAATGATAAACGAAATGAACTAAAATCTAAGAAACATTTTGAGATGCAAATAGTTATTGGAAAATTTACGTATATATGCATTTTTTACATAAATTTACAACTTAACATTTCTAAAAAAGATCTATAAATGAAGAAGTATTTCACCAACCATTAAAATTTTGGTTCATTTCATTGCCCATATCATTTAAAACTCACGCTGAAATTTTTATGTAAATACCTCTATTAGTTTTTGAGATATCATGTTTATAATATTGAGAATTTTCATGCGCCTTAAAGATTTGAGAATTGAGGCTAAAGACAGATTTTAGCTGAAAAAAATGTGACCCTGGATGATAGGTCAGGCCTTCTTTTTCCTAGAAAAGATAAACTTATTTGGAAAGAGGAAAGCCTGAATTACAAGAAATAATAAGAATTTTTTTAAAAATCGCCGATAACCAGTGT
>JAPMOQ010054555.1:62344-149570 GCA_026543055.1 Argiope trifasciata
CATGAGATCGTATCTGGCGAATGCGAGCAGGAACAAAATACTTGTCTTAAACGACTGAAGGTAACATTCTGCAATTACCATCATGGTTTTTTTTAGCATATTGGTTGTTTGCCTTGAATTATGTTATCTCAATCAGTAGTTTAAACTAAGCCTGCTACCCAAGGAGTTATGGTTCAGTGCTTCAGCCCAGGAGTAAGGGTTTTTTAGGCGTTTTTTCTTTTCTTTGAATCTGTCCATTCCTAATGTTATCTCAATCAGAAGCTTAAACTAAGAATGCTACCCTAGGAGTTATGGTCTGATGCTTCAAGTCATTGTATTTGAAGAACTGATAACTCAATAACTCTCAATTGAAACAATAACTTTCTTTTACACGGTATCGTGACTATGAATGCGAACGTAAATCAAAAAGATGGTAACATTCTTTAATTGTCCTCATGATTTCATTAATGTACTACTACTTTGTTTTGCTCTGCAAAAAAAAATTTGATCATGAATAATTTTATGTTTTAAACACAAATTCGTTAATATGAAGCTGTCGTTATTTTGACAGTAGTGTCAGGGTTTTGATATGCTTATTTCGATCGGCATTAACGGCAGCAGTTATCTTTGATAAATGGCAGAAAAACAGTTGTGCACATAATAAAATAAAGACAAGGTCAAATTGCCATTTTAGAAAAAATCGTAAAGTGCATTTAAGAAATATTTTGCTAATGGTCATATAATTATTTAACTTGTAGAAAAATAATCACGTAAACAATATAAAAAATTAAGACTACTCACTGTAAATGATATAACAGTCATAAATGATAACGATAAAAATCAATATGAATGTTTTTTCCGTCTAAAAAGATAACAAACTTGATTACTTAATATCATTAAACTGTTCGGATATTTCCTCGATTTCTTCATTGAAACGATGTCTTTTATTTTTGGTAAAAGTTGCGATGTCATATGGGTAGGTGACATAAACTTAAAGCAAGGATATAAATTAGAACATACATTAAAAGTCTTATTTAGTTTAAGTGGAGGTAATCCTCAACAGATGGTACCACAGTCTTAATTGTATGCCTGTTTCTGTTCTCAAAGAATTTTTTTCCTAAAACTGTTCCTTTTATTATTGTTAGACAATTTTTAATATTACATCTTAAATTAGTGACTCCCATCAAGGTGTTGTGGTCTAGAAATCTAAGTCATTGCTAGAGATAACTTGTACTACTACACCTTTTGCTTTGGATCGAATCTGGCGATTCAAAATATGAATCAGAAGGCTGTTCAGTTTGAGTGGATAAAGATGACTATAGATGGGGCCACAATCTCAATTCATGCTGATTCCAACCTTTCTCTATGATATATTATAAGATAATTTTTATTATTGTTAAACAATAACTTAAATTATATGCCTTGTCCAAAGTATTATGATCCTGTGCCCAATCTGAATTGGACTGGTTGTCCATGTATTATGATCCTGTCTCAGTCTGAAATTGGACTGGCTGTCGATGTATTATGATCCTGTCTCAATCTGAAATTGGACTATCTGTCCATATATTATGATCCTGTCTCAATCTGAAATTGGACTGGCTGTACCATTCCCATCATTTTCCCTGGAAAAAATCCGTTGAGTTTTGTATATAAATCAGAAGGCTTGTTTAGCTTAAGAGAAAATAACTTACTTCAGTTGGTATTATAATTACAATTACATGATAGTTCCTGTTTTTAAAAAGCTGTCAATAAAATCTTTCATTTTGTTGTTAAACAACAATTTCTTAAGGGTTAAATAAGCGTTCTCTTCAATATTTTATGGTCTAGTGATTCAAGTCGATTTATAGAGGTAAAAACTGATACCAGTAATAACCTACACCAAACATAATTTTTGCATAGGATATAATCTGGCGAACTAAGTATGTAAATCAGAACAATTATTCAGTTTGAGGTGTAGATAACTTTCAATTGATGCCATATTTTCTAACTGGTTTCATTTCTCTAAAAAAAATTCTCTTCTTGTTGACATACTATAATTTCTGAAACAGCGGTACCTTAAATTAACTGTGGTTTCAAATGTGTTATACAAAGTGGTCAAAACCGATGCAATGATATTCTATACCATGTATAGATTTTGCACAGTATCGAATCTGACGAATTGAGAATATAATTATGAATGCCTAAAAATATAAATTTTAAATATCACCAACTTTTGAAATAAGCGTTGCTAAAAAATTTAAATAATGTTTGATTTCATAATCTTTAAAATAATCTGTTTTTGAAAAGTATAATGTAGCTGTTGTTTAACTTTTTAGATCAATTTTAGCCAAAATGTAAGGTACCAGCAAGATTAAATACATCAATTAATATTATATGTCAAAGTGACATATCATACTCAAACTTATATACTATAAAAAACTAGGGATCCTCTAACACTGCTCGCTTTCGCTTACCTATCCCGATCTTATACTCGAACCATATATGAAAACATTAAAAATATTGCTTCATAATTTTTCGTTTTGCTGTCAACATAGCAGCTTCACCATTAGGTTTTCTTTTCATATTGGCACATTTGTATTTCATTTCAATTTTTCGCCGTCATCTGAAATCCTGCAAGCCGAAAGAACAAAATTTTCTGTTACTCGTAAAAGGTAAGCAAATCAGAAAGTTATTGATTAATGTTGACACAAACAATAAACCTAAAAGTAAAATTAACAAATAATATTGTTTTGTTGTTATAATTTATGGCACTTTACAAGCCCCCTGACAAAAAGCTGTCAGCGATTTAAGCCTGAATTAGCGTCCTTTGTTTTTTCAGTAACGCCAACTAAGGCCAAGAGTATGACTTAACTACTACATGCTTCGTATTCGCTTGCAAAACCCCTTTCTACAGAGGGTGTGTGCATTCACACAGTTAAAAACAGAATAACATTCATGCCCGAACCGGGACGCCCAGATCAGGGGAAAGACACTCTATACCTATGCCAAGACGAAGGCATAATATCGTTTTAAATTAAATTATCATTAATTTGGTGATAATTAAAGCTTTACTTTTCCTTTATTGGTTCTATATCACCGTCAAGTGCATTATAAATATTTATACTATAGCACTGCAAAATGGAAAAGGAAATTTTCCTTTCGCCATAATTTCTTAAACTTTAACTTCTTTTTTTTTTTAAATATGAAAAAATAAATTAAATTAGCCAAACTCATTAAGACGAATAATTTTTGTACTTAGTTTTTTGATAAAGGCAAGATACGGGCTTAAATGTGATTTTCAAGCCATAATTTTGATTGTTCCTGATATCAACAATTTATGTTACCAGTTTTGGAAACAAAATCGGATAAAAACTTTTACTTTTCTTTCATTTTCATAGTTTGAAATTGTTCAAATGAAGGTGGAGTACAGATTAAAAACTTTTATTAAACTGACTAAATAAAATTAAAGTGGAGGTGTGAGTTTTAAGGAAACATTATGTAGAAACGATAAGCTTAAAAATTTCCAGAAGATGCGTATTTTTCAGTTATCTCTATACTTTTTTTTTAAAACGGCCCTCTTTATTCCAGAGCTTTTGTTAATTTGATGGACTTTTGGTTTTATGTCTGTTCCATTAATGAAAGCATATTGTATTACAAATTGCTGTAATAATAAAAAACAGCTATTATACATTTAAGCCATGTATGTATGTTTTTACTTACAACATAATAGCGATTAAATGCCAAAGAAAAAATTACCAAAGATGTTATCTGTTGACTATGCTCGTCTATGACATGCGGTTGAGCATTAAGTTCCTTATGGCATGCAATTTATTGACGAATGCCGAAAAATATTTTAAACAAAACTGATGATAAACTTCCTTTTACTCCTATTAATAATTGTAACTGAAATATTTAAATGAGCATAAGATACAATTCAATTTTAATTAAGAAAAGCAGACGATTTTTTCAGTGCAGTTTAAATAATAAATTAATTCTTTTTATCATAAAATATTATTGTTTGAATTTCATGAAAGAACAGTATTTGTAAACGATAGTTATTTCCTTCAAATATTATTAAAATGCAGATATTAGGTCTTAGCTCTTGCCGGATCATACAAACTTTTGATTATTTCTAGTTACTTTGAAGCTTTTATATAATATAAACTTTGTTCGATTTGTATATTATTCGATTGTATTTATATCGAATAGTCTATCGATTTGTATATTATTCGATTTTATTTACATCGGATAGTATATCGATTTGTATGTTATTCGATTGTATTTATATCGAATAGTATATTGATTTGTATATTATTCTTATAATATATCGATTTGTATATTATTCTTATAATATATTGATTTGTATATTATTCTTATAATATTTCGACTTTGATATTATTTATTTTGCAATAAACTGAATTTTTCGTTAGCAATATAAGCATTACCTATGGTTGGTTCACTATATAATATTTCTTTTTTACTTATATGTTATACAAAGTGTAGTATACTATGGATACCAAGCTCGAGATTGTGATGAAAATCTTTGTTTTGAAACTATTTGAGTCCGAAAAATGTATTTTTGACATGATGGCTGTCTATTAATCAGTCTATCTATTTTTAACAACGATAATTCAAAAACGCTTTAAGGTAGGCAAATGAAATTTCATATACATCTTTTCGCCAAATTTGGCTGAAATCTGTCTGTGGAATTACGACCAAATGTTTAGATTTTTGTTAAATTTCGGACGAAATCCATACACAGAAAATCTGTCTGTTTGAATGAACTTGAAAACTTCTAAACGCTAAGAGAAAAGTAAATAAAATTTAGTTCTCAGGTTTGTGATCTAAAGTATAAATGTTTGTGAAAATTTATATTAAATCTATCTAATGGTTGATAATGTGCCAGTCTGTATATCCATATGCGTGTAAGCATAATGACTTAAAGCAATGAAATTCGATAGGTTATATTTTTATTTCAAGTGTTTTTGTGTCAAATTTTGGTGACAATCCGTCTGCAAAAAACATTCGAAATACATATTTTTTTTAATAAATGCAGCAAAAATACAACAGTCGCGGGAAAGCGCTATATTTTGTATCGTTCAGGGTGGTTTCTTTTTCGGCACTTTCAAATTTTTGTTTTTATTGATTGAGAAAAGCCAGTTTAAAGCACAAATTCGATTTCCGATTGCTATTAAGAGTGTGCTAAGGATATATCACCAAGATACTTCTCAATATTAAGATTGAATAAAAATGCTATATTCACGAATTAATTAATGATAAGTAAATATTATACATCAATATCATACAAGGGAATCTTAGCATGGACATTTTGTTAGAGGGTATATGAGGAAGTTTAAAGAACACTCCGCTGGTTGCTTTGAATCGTCACATTTTCTGATACAATTATAATTATTTGCCGGTCAGTGAGGTTTTAAAGAAACCCAAATGGTTGATATGTTTACAATTTTGGTGAAAATTTAAACAAATATACTCAATATTATTGTAAGAGCTCAAGTAACAAATTTCATTCAGTATGTCTTGTTATGTTTTAGGTAGATTCCAATAGGAAGACTATCTATTGCAATGGTTCTCATGATAATACTTCCGAAACATTTCTTCAGCTCTTTTTGTCGATCATGTTCTCCAGAACCCAAAATCATAGTTCGATCAAAAGTTTATTTATAAATACACATATATTCATTTAATGCTTTGGCTAAGTTAACTCATGAATAAAATAACTAGAGTAGCTTTGCTTGGGTTTTAATTGATTTGGAATAAATTTTTAGATATGTAGAAAAAAATATAAAAAAATTGGGGCGAATTTGAAATGGCCCTTATAGCTGAAAATGGGTGGAGATAGTAAGCTGGGGGGGGGAATAAATTTTCATTCCACTTTAACTTCCCTAATATTAAAGATAGAAGAATCAATCAAATTAGTCAATTTAATATCTAAGGCTGGTTGCACACACAGCACTTTTTTCTAATCGCTTATTTCACCGATGCCGACATAACAACAGCAGTGTATTGAATTATACTAGATCTTACACACTAGGTGGATAAATAGCTCTCGTATAATTCAATACACTCTGTTGTTATGTCGGCATCGGTGAAATAAGCGATCAGAAAAAAGAGCTGTGTGTGCAACCAGCCTTATACTGAACAGCCTGTTAATCAATTTTTTCGATAACAGAAATATTTCATAACTTAGGAGTTGAAAAGTAATTTGCAAACCATAATTTTGACTGTTTCGAACATCAATAATTTATGTTGCCAGATAGCATTGCCGAATTAAAGGAATCTACCTTTACCGTACAGCTTGCCGAGATGAATCTAGTAGAATTATACATGTTTACGGGCAAAGCCATGCACTTAATTTCAAATATAATTTTCAAGAAAACGTGAAAATTATCAAAATCAAGATGAGAAATTTCCCGCAGATCTCACTACTTTCCACTTGTACACTAGATATAAATAAAAATATAAAAGTTATGTTCAACCATTTTTGATGGTATTCTCTCTGTTGTACATTAGTTTGAATAAAGTACTGGCAAAGCCATGCACTTAATTCCAAATATAATTTTTACGAAAACGTGAAAATTATCAAAATCAAGATGACAAATTTCCCGCAGATCTCACTATTCTCAACTTGTACACCAGATATAAATAAAAATATAAAAGTTATGTTCAATCATTTTTGATGGTATTCTCTCTGTTGTACGTTAGTTTGAATAAATGAAATCGTCCTTGTGAAGTAAAATAAGGAATCATTTCAATCAGTTCCAGCTCTTTCGAAATCAGAAAAGGCGTGGAGAAAAACGAACAAACTTTTTTCCTGTCAGAATGCCAGACTCCGGCTCAGAAACGTCGTTCCTACCCTTCTAAGCACAATGAACGACCAATTGACTTCAATTGACACGAGGATTAATTCTATTTTACTTTTTCCTCTCTCTTTTAATCTTTCACTCGCGACTGACGTCTATGTTCGGCAACTCATCGGCTCTGGCTTAGGAAACTTGAAACAACATCCAACTCATCTCATCAGTTTGAGCTTAGGAAACTTAGAATAGCAACTAATGCATCCATTTAGATAAGAAAGTATCCTTCCAGCGGGCAGAAAAACATTATGTTTCAAAATTTGGATAGCAACAGAATGAACTGTATAAAGACGAATAAATTTGTTAAGGGGACAATGGACTCTATTAAGTATTTTTGCGAATTATTTACTTAGAGTTATGAATTTTTTTTATGCATGTGTATTAAAATATAAATAGGACAAATTACTTAAAAAATTTTTTAAGCGTAATACTATGTAAAAAATTAAAACATATATAATTAAAAAAATTTGAAATAATCCAGGCGATTCAACTTTCTATTTTTTTAAATTTTTTTTCCTTATTGCCTAATGTAATTTATTGGAAATAAAACTATGTATGATTTTGTAATTCTAATTAAATACTAATTTTTTTAAACATTCTTATGCCTGTTTAACTGTATTTTTATGAGAATTTCATATGTTTCGGAACCAAGATTGATTTTTAACAATTCAAAAAAAATCCCTCGAAATATGAAAATAATGCTTTATTTCTTTTAATTTTGATTGAAATCCTGACTATCAATTCTAATTATTTTTTTTTCAAAAATTAAAGCACCTGAATCATTTTAAAGATATTTAAATCTAATTACAATATCATTTTGGGGAAAGTACTTAAAACGTTATTTTTTTCCTAGGCCCTTGATATATATATATATATATATATATATATATATATATATAAATTAGCAATATTAGAGAAAACAAAACTAATTACGGAAACAGAACAAAAAACTATTTCGGATTCGAACAAAATCAAAATTTGAAAGTATCACTGTATTTAGTGAGTGCAAATGCAGCTACTACTAAAACACAGATGAATCAGGATTATTTTTTTATTTTATAAATTCTACAAATGGGTAGTACAATATATAAATATATAGGAACTACCAGTACAGAGCCTTCTATTTTAACTCGACATGTTACCGGCAACAACTTCTACGATTCACTGAGCCACGACCGAGTTCACATTTTATATAGGTTGAGATAAATAAAGGATTTAATACTCAATAAGAAGCTAGAAAATACATGTTATAGCAGTGGTATAACATGTATATTTTGGTATAAAAACTTTTTCTTCTGGTATTGATAGACAAAGAAATGACTTCATATTCCTGACGTTCTGGGTATTTTAAAGTTAGTCAGCCTGACTTTCCTCCATATTAGGCCGGATACTAGGAAATATATTTTATTAAGAAATTCGGTGCAATATTAATTTTTATTTTCTTTAAAATTGTTTGCTTCGGAACTCCAGTGTACTGCACTATAAACATTATCATTTTAATAAATACTGAAAAAGATGTATTTTTATACAATAATTCTCCCTTCAAAATAAAAATTCTTAAAATTTAATTTTATATTTCAGTTCATCATGACGTCATGTACCAGAATTTTTCGCTAGAACTCTATTTTATAAAAAAATAAAATGAAAATAAATAGGGCAACAAACTGCAATTATGCCTGGTATTTTCCGTGTAAACTTACATATGTAAACTTAGTTGAACAAGGAAAGGTAATAAATCAACTGCTGAATTAAGCAAAAAAAAAAAATAAATAAATAAAAAAAAAGAAGAAGAAGAAGAAGCCGCGAAGAAGAAGAGTTAAGAAAAGAAAAGGAGGCATCGTTCCCAAATATTTGAGACTATTTTCAGCGAGTCAGAGCTGAAAAAGCAGAGGGAAAAAAATTGAGCAACCCTTTTCTTTTTACAGCGAGTTCCATTTGGAAAGGACTCCTCTAAAGATGACAGTTTCCGCTTCAAATAGAGGGATAATCAGATGATGAGTTGAGAGGGTTCCTACTTCTGCGGCATGGTTTCATAACTGCAGGTGGAAAAGTCGTTTGCTATGTTTGTTTACTTAATGGGGAATAAGAATTAGCTTTTTAAATCTAAGAGTTATGTTATCAAAGAATTATCCCTAGTACGATTGGATATATTAACATTTACGAAATATTAACCTTTGAAGCGAATTTAGCATTTTTATTGCATCTATCGTATTAACATATCGAATATTTTGGTTATTAATTTCCAGCAGGCAATTGATCGTATCTACTAAATGATTTTGTGTTTTCGATGCGCTTCTCCTGCTCATTTGAAACAAAAATTTGACTCAATATTACACTGAAGTCACAAGCTCCCATACGAATTTGACTTATTTAAATAATTCCATTTTTTAATTATTGTGTTTACATGTTTATGTAAGTACACACCAAAAGTTAATCAATACCTTGTTAAATTTGGTCGTTTGCTAAGTTTGTTTACTCAATGGGGAATAAGAATTTGCTTTATAAATCAAAGAATTGTGTTATCAACGAATTATCCCAAGAACGATTGGCATAAAATAAATACGAAATATTAACCTTTGAAGCGAATTTAGCATTTTTATTTCATCTATCGTATCAACTTTGACGAATATTTTAGTTATTAATTTCCAGCAGGCAATCGATCGTATCTAAAAAAGGTTTTTGTGTTTTGCACTGTCATTTGAAACAAAAATTTGACTCAATATTTCATTTGAAGTCACAAGCTCCCATGCGAATTTGACTTATTTAAATAATTCCATTTTTTAATTATTGTGTTTACATGTTTATGTAAGTACACACCGAAAGATAATCAATACCTTTGTAAATTTGGTCGTTTGCTAAGTTTGTTTACTCAATGGGGAATGAGAATTAGCTTTATAAATCAAAGAATTGTGTTATCAACGAATTATCCCAAGAACGATTGGCATAAAATAATTACGAAATATTAACCTTTGAAGCGAATTTAGCATTTTTATTTCATCTATCGTATCAACTTTGACGAATATTTTGGTAATTTATTTCCATCATGCAATTGATCGTATCTAAACATTGATTTTGTGTTTTCGATCCCCTCAATTGAAACAAAAATTTGATTCAGTACTACACTTGAAGTTACAACCTCCCATACAGATTTGACGTATTTAAATAATTCCATTTTTTGAATTGTTGTGTTTACATATTTATGTAAGTACACACCGATAGACAATTATTACCTTGTTAAATTTGGTCAAAACCGTACAGAACCATACCAAATTTTATCCATCTAACTCTCTTTGTTTTGTTGATATATTCGACATCGTGTGAATTTGTATTCGACAGTCAGATTTTCTCATAACCAATTTTTTTCGAAATTCAATAGAAATCTACAAACTAGATGTATAGACCATATGCCAAATTTCATCCGTTGACAGATAGATAGACAGACAGTTTCCAAAAATTTATTTTTGTGCTTAGAGAGGTCTAAAACTAGGCGATTTGTCGAAATTTGGAGCTCGAAGTTTTGAAGATTATTGTATTTTCTCTATATTACAGAGAAAGTATGAGAAAGCAAAAATTTTAAAATATAAAATATTGTTAGCTGGAATTTACAAAATTTTGACTTTTAAATTCCCACTTTCTTTAACTGATCAACAAATTAACGCTATAATACAGACTTGTATTATATGTATTTCTTTGATAATCAATAATTTGGCAAGTATTTAAATAATACCTAATTTGCTATTATAAGCATTTATATTGCAACCAATATTTTTGGAACAAGATTAAATATCTGCAGTATTTTGAATTATATACTGGGCATATTTAAAATGATTTAATAAATTTTAAAGCCAAATATACAAGAACAAATAATTTTTGCAAAAATTTAGTAGCGAATGCAAACGCCAATCACTAAGAGAATTGGAATTTTGTTAGTAAATTACAATGAATTAAAAAAAATCCGATTCATGATATTCGCCATAGTGCATTTTAATAAAAAAATTAGAATTTTAATTAAAACTTCCCAATAAAATTCGTTCCGAGTTGCATATTCTTGCTTCCCAAAGCCTCCAGACCGCCATACACACACACACACACACATATATATATATGTCGGTTTGGTAGCTTTATACTAAATGGTCTAATCTACAGAGGTTCGATATACATATATTCATAACTTATTATATAAACATATATTCATCTTTATTATAATTTAAGATTTAATTTTTATTAAAACATTATGAGTAGAATTTAAATAAATGATTTATTGATCAATAACAAGTAAAAGATAGATACAAAATTAATTTGAACGCCAACTTAATTGGCGAAATCTTTCGACAGCCAGTGTAGATCTGTTTTTCTTATTGTTTGGGAAACATTTCTTCGCCAAAAAAAATCTTGTGGTGGCGAAAAAAAAAGTTTCTCCCAAGATATTTCATAAAAAGCCGCTTGATTTAAAGCCCCTTCCGTCATCGTCGCTATGACCTAAGGGATGTCAGATGAACCGATGAAGCAGTTGCATCCGCCAACACTCCAATCAGTCATCTATTTCCGGGCAGGTACAGAAACGTTCTAGCGAAAGATGTAAAATTGTTCCAACTTCCTGTGTTTGTTCTCTGTCATCTTGATTTTAACATCCGAATTTTATATTGTATGTGTGTTTTCATCTCAAGAACTTCTATCGATTTAAGAAATTAACTTTTAATGACTCAACTTATTTTTTTGAAATTCATTGAAAACTCGTTAGAATGTCATGTAAATAAACAGTTCCTAAAAATGACGAATTAATGACAACACGTACTGTCCAATCTTGCTTTAATAAGTGGAAAATTTCTAACTTAATTATATAGTGCCAAAGTTTCCGTTTATCTTTCGCAACTATTTTGGTCTGATGTTATGCTGTAGTTTTATTCTTAAACCTGATAATATGACTATATTATCATGCTTATGATTCTGATTAATAATTTGGAGAAACAAATAATCATTCTTTCAGCCATAGCACTTCAGCTGATTTTTTCACTTTTTATATCCCATGGAAATGAATAATTTTAAATATGTCGCCAACGGTAGCCTGTCCCTCTTCAAGGCCACCCTTTTTTCCAAAGAAATCTCAAAACCCCTTTTTGATTAAGAATCATTTATGGGTAAATAAATCACAACAGAGTTCCCCAACCTCAACAACTGTACCAACTTTTATATTGCTTGGCAGAATAAAAAATCAACAACGTTTACCTAACTTTCCTCTCATTATTATTAATTCATCAAAGAAAGCTCAAAAGTATTGTTTTGTTGAACACTATTTATGAGTGAAAAAACTAACATACATTCCAACACCAACAGTAGAACCATTTTCGATATTTTTTATATCAAATTGACGTATATAATCTCTAAATATGAAATCAATGGTCACCTGACCCTTCCCTTCCCGCAGCACCACCCATTCACGAGATTATTTTTTTAAATCCCGTTCGATGAAACCTTATTTAATGAGGGGTAAAATCACAACAGAATTTGCTAGTCCCAACTATAGTAGCGATTCTGAAAATTTTATTTCATATGATAACTTATGATCCTCCCTCAGTTAAATCCTCAAGCATTACATTTTCTGTTATTCCTTTATGTTTATCACCATTTCATTATCTTTAACTACTCTACCACCTCTTCAACGTTTATATGTTTAGGAGATTTTGCTACAGAAAAATTGAACGAAATATGTAGTCAATTTTTTATTGTTTGAAAAATAGAAAAATTTGGTAATTTTCTACAATGATATAAATTAACTTTTTGGAATGAATTCTCTTCATAACTTTATTGTAATAAAGGATATATTTGTAATATATGTGCATTTGTTTATTATTCAAAAAATGCTAGTTGTTTGATCTACAGCTATTAAATTTAGCAAATATACAGTTTAAGGGGTAAGAATATATTCTAAATGTAAGGCTATGACTTAAAATTAATTTTTATGTAATCTTAATATCAAATATTGCCTTTTATATGTTAATATTTAAGGTTTTAGCCCATTTAGTTTCCGTGGAAATTTCTTTTTCAGTTTTGACAATTTTTTATAAATATTTTGTATAACTATGAAATATATATATATATATATTTAATTGTTGAAATGAGAGCCAAACAATTTTCATTCTTATATCAAATTTTAAAACAGTTTATTTTTCTCCACTATTGAAAGCGAAAAAATGAAGAACGTGCTATTTATCTAAGCAGTTCACATAAAAAATCAGAATGTAAAATTATTTAATGGAAAGAAAAAAACCCGTTCAATTTGAAGTATTTTATTCAGGAATTTAGGATTTGATGATTTTTAACAAAAGAACAGGAAAAACTATTATAAGCATTCGTGCATAAATAAAGGAGCTATTAACCAAAGATCAGGTGGTTGGCAATACCTAAAAGTCGGCAGATGTCTAATAAAATTGTTGGATCGGTTTATGCTTCTATAAAAAGGAATTTTGATTAAGGTTTTAAATTCGACGCACTTTCTGTATCTTTCAAATTCCTTGTTGTGTACTTTTTTTTCTTAATAAAGTCCACTTACATCTATACCAAACCGGAAAGCGGCCACATGAGCTCTAGAAACGGAGGTGTGGTGTGGTGTTAAATGTTAAATGTTAAAATTCGACGCACTAGAGATGAGTCATAGCATATAAGGTGTATTAATGAAATTTAAATTTTAGAGTATGATAGTTTCATAAATGTATCTTCAATTTCGAATATCCGGCAAAACACAAAATCTCCAGAATTACTACTACGAGAAAAAGACGTCTGGATATAGGGACAATCGATAACGAGAACCTTTAAGCTAGATGAACGTGTCACTGTGCCTCAAATTGGGAAAAATTTCATTGATAGAACATCACCAAATGTCAGCGTGAGAATTATTCAGTGAAATATCAACGAACTAACGATGCGGGCTTTTGGACCCCAAAACCGCACTCGAGTACTATTTTGTTTACACAGCACAAAGCTGTACATGTTTTCTGAAATCGCCAATACAGCTATTAAATTGTTATCGATTTGCTTTGCCTGACGAATCTTGTTTCCAGTAGTATCGGGCATGATAGATGATGGGATTTGGTGGTAATTTAATAAATCCACTAACAATGTGTCAGCAAGACAGCGTTTAAATATGGTTGAGCCTCTGGAATGATAAGGTGTGAAGGCAGTTGTTGTGATATGGAACCCCTGATACTTCAAGAGAGAACTTTTGAGAAGTGGCTGTTAAATAAGTATTCTCTCTGTTAAATTACATCATTCATGTTTATTGTCCATTTCGAAGGAGTAGGTCACCACAATGCTTCACATATTGAGAGTTTTAGTTTAGTTTAGTTATATTAACTTCCCGTTTAAAGCAATCCGAGGGCTATTTTGGGACATTGAGAGTTAATATCGGGTAGCTCTTAAAACCTTTTCAAGACTATTTAAATTTACAGAAACATTACTGATTATATATGCGATGTTTTACAAGGTGCTGCTCGGAAGAGATCTGCACCACATTGCACTTCTGTAGATTTATTGACTGCCCTGAGAAATCCGTGATGTGAATTGCCCCCAGAATAATTTCTGACGCTTGTCGAGCACATGCCACGTTGTTTTGTGGCACATTTGCAAACTCGTAGGGACTCTATATAGCATCAGGCAGATGTACGAATTTTTGGGAGCCCTTTAGTGTATGATGCCATGAAGTTGAAATATATTAGAAATTTCATGCGTACGATAAACAGAACAGAGTACAATAAACAGTACAACTATTAATTTTTCGGTCTTTTTATTCCCTTCAGTTAACCATTTTTTTGACAAAGTATTAAATATAGCTACCAAAATGTGACTACCTCGTGATTGTCGCATCTTTTTTATTCATCCTTTTCCCTCTTTTGCTTCTATCTTGTGCTCATCCAACTGATTAGATTACTCAGTGTTACAGGCACCTGAGATTATGTTGTATCCATTGCTATTTGATGCTTAAAAGTACAGAAGGAAGACTGTAAATTATCAATAGGATTAGTTATTTATTATAGTGGCAAGATTATAAATTATCCCAACAATTATGTTGAGGAAATTTTGAAAATCTAATTATACATAAGAGATTTAATTAAAATAAAGTCCAACTAATATTCTCAGCGAAACTATCTAGTAACCAAAGGCGACTAATCTGTAAATATTTGAAATCTACTAATCCGTAAATATACAACCCATTAATATCTTGAATTATACGAAATTATGTCGAAGTCCTCTTCCACCACCTATGCATGTTCCGTTTTTATAGCCCGCATTTTGTATTCATATATTCTGTCAAATTTATTGTCAACAAATGCGACATACACACGCATATACTTTATATTCGATGCCAGTACTTAACAAGAAACCGAAGTGAGTTGCTATATAATGTAAACAAAACAGTTGACTAAGTGTGAAGAAGAGTTACTTCCGCATTTCGAAGAGGTTTGGAAACTTGCCAAATTTCGTGCACTTTTTCTTTAATTCGGGAAGATTTCATTCAACTTTTATTTGTATCATTAAAGCGTAAAGGAACACGCCTGTTTCAGAATTCACCGACACTGTGAATCAGTGCAATAAATTAATTTTTAGATAAAATGTGGCTGCAATGCCCATGGACGGATTCGGCGAATTCAGGATTTATCATTATGAATTCTACGTTGGAATGAGTAGAATCTTTCAGGAGGATAGACGTTTTGATTACATTATTTTGCTCATTCTGTTGAACTTTATTAATTCCTTTAGTATTTTTATATATTTTACACTATAAATTTTTTAAAATCTATAATTCGCTGGGCCAGAAGTTTTGCACACTCCACGACTTATCCATATACACGCACAATTTTTTTTTTATGTATGCAATACAAAATTTTTAAAAATCAGTATTTGCGTATTTTTACTTAATGATAACTCAAATACGCTTTGATCTAGGCAAATGTAATTTGGTGTATCGTCTTTGTATCAAAGGTATAGAATTATATCAAACTTTTCAGAAAAATTCGCTCAGTGAAAGTCTGTCTAGTCTGCTCTTCAAATATAATTTAACACTATAATTATAAAAAGAAGAGAGATAGATAAGTAAAATTCGATGCGCATTATTATAATCCAAACATCATATTTTGAGCCGAATCTAGCGCGATTGCATATTGCGAAACATGTAAACGGGATAACATGCAAACATGTAACGGGATGAATCTTACAGATTGGTTTATGAAATGTAAATTTTGTCATGAAAAATAAAAATTAAGTTAAACTCTTTTACGCCAGACTATCAGACATAGAGGTGTTGTAGTAAATCTTTGCTAAAGTTTTTATATTAATTTTATTATTTTTGACATTAATTATATTATTTTTAATTATATCGTTTCTATCATTATTTTATATTCTTTAGATTCTTAGTTAAAAATTAACTGAAATTATCTTCGAAAAATATTATTATTTAAACTCTGAAATTTGACTTTTATGCGATATTAATTTTATTTTTGTACTTTTTATTTTATTTTAATAAATTTCAAAAAATGTTTGTTCAGTAAATTTCACAGCATTGCTTTTCATTATTTAAGTAACTACGTTTATACAAACTCTTTTGAAACTGTTGCAAATACAATTGTTATGCACATGTTGTTTTTGAAATTATTAAAAATAAAATTTTATTTAGGAATTTAGATTAAGGAACTTTGTGACTTTAATCAGTAAGCATTATGAGGCTCTCCTCTTTCATAAAATATTCGATTTAATTTTACATCCACCACATTTTAATTGTTTTATTGATTTTTTTATGTTAATATTTTTTCAATTTCATTAAGTTAATAATTATATATTTAGTTTTATTTATCCAACATGACTTCATACTACAAGGTATCCCTATTTGGGCACAAAATTATTGAAGCTAAAGTTCGATATTTATAAATCTAATATTTAAAATCGAATTTTTGTCTGTTTGAATTTTATGCGCTGCCGTACAGTTCATCCATTTGCGATACAACTTTTCCAATTAATTACTTTCAACCTAGAGAATCTATGCTTTTGTCATGGTCATATATATATATATATATATATATATATATATATATATATATATATATTCCAATATTACTTAATTTTATTTCAACTAAGTAAAGAATATAATAGTAAAATTGTTAATGATTTTAACATTTTATTTTCAATTTTGTTGATTTTTTTTATATATCATTGAAATTATTCGAATGTACATAAAAGAAATTCCTAAAATATCCAAAAGGCTGTCACAAAGTTTTAAACATTACCTGTTGTGGAGTGCGATACTGAATAATAATTTAACAAAAACCAGAGGAGGTGCTCTTCCTGAAACTTTCTCGAATACTCATCAACACTATTAACAACATATTATTAAAGAAGAATAGTTACGAGTGAGCCAATCTTTGGCGGATGTTCTTTGCAATTATTCGCTGAGATGCGTTATTAAGGAAACTGAATATATATTGAACGCTTTTTTTTTTCGGATCGACTAAAATCAAAGTTTGGCACATAACAGTTTTAGTCATAAATGTACGTACCAGATTTTACACATTTAAGACTTTGCTTTTTTGAATTATAAGATTTACATGGTTGTAAAAGTAGAGATTGAGGGATGGACATCCTCTCTAGAGATTTGGCTTCAAATTTGATTCTTACCTAGACTTTAGTTTGTACACACGAGCACCTGTGTTTACTTATCTCTCTTCGTTTTGTAGTTATCGTGTTACTTATATTCAGATTGCCGGACAGACACACAGTCTCTGAATGAATTTCTTTCAAGATCTGACAAAAAAAAAACCTGGTTTTAGATATTGTATAACAAATTTCACAAGTCTAATGCAAGCCATTTTTAATTTGTTACATTCAAAGATAGGTTTGGATTCATGAAGTAATGAAACTTGGAATTCCATTAAAATTTCAAGCTTCAATTTCATAATTGTTTGCGATATTTTCTCTTTGTCTAAGAGAAGGTAAAAAACTATTAAATCTAAAAAAAAAAATACAATCCTGAAAGTAATACAGTCATTAGAAATCTTGTAAAATTAGTTTCATTAAATCTCTTGCTTCCATTTCAAAAATGTAAAAATTTTGAGAAAATCTATTCATATTATTAAAAAGCAAAAAACAGTCCCATGAGATTGAAAAACAAATAGGCTTTCTTCCATTTAATGTCTAGTTGAAAGAAAATATAAACTTATGAGATTAAAATAAAAATAACTGAAAAAAGGCAAGCATGAATTTTCTCATCCACATTAATTAAGCTCGTCAAGCTGATGTATAATATTCTTAACTTTCCCATCAAGACAGATGGTAAAAAATTAGAATTAGTTTTGTAACCCACAATTGAAAATACTATCAGCACTAACAATTTTATCCTCTAAAGCATCATATATGTCCTGTATGATACCTTCTTCTTACGTTATTTGTTTTAAATTGCGCATTTCGAAAACAATAAGGAAACTAATAGTAATGACCTTAAAATTTTCTCATATAATCCCCAACTAAAGAATCATTTCTCTTCTCCAGCATAAAAATGTAATTATTGTGTAAAGCTCCGAAGGAAGTACACGGCATAGACCACGAATAATTCAGAAACTTAATCTTTGGCATAGATTCAGCAATTTTATTAAATCTGTCGTAATTTCATGGGGGATTTTTTTGGCGATTTCTCCCCAGTAAGTGCTTAATAATACATGAAAATCGAACTTATATTTTAGGTTATTCTTTTTTTTAAATTAATTAAAACGAATATTTGTTACAAAGCTGTAATCGTGGCTAAGTTTGGTACTTTTCCGTTATACGGGTGTAAGATGTCGCCAATGTGAGCAAAACGCGCTTTAAGTCGCCAAGCGAAGCGAATAGCAAAACAAATGTCGTCAATGTGAACAAAACGCGAACAAAGTTGCCAAGTGAATAATGTGAATTTGACGAATTTGAAAGTTAAATTTGAGGTAATTTTGCGTTTTTGGCGGTTTTCCTTTTTTTCCGTCTAACGATTATTTGCTATTTTTTCCTTTCTCACAAAAGTACTCAAATTTTTTATATTTCAATCATGGTGCCTTTTTAATTGTATTCACATGCTTCTAATAGTATAGATCGACTGATGGTCAACTATTTTACAAATTTGGCTCCAAATTTTGATAGATACCGTTAATTAAATTCGTCACTACTAAATTTTATTCATCTTGCTCTCTTCTATTTGTAATTGTTATGTTGATTTCTATTCAGACAGTCTAACAGATTGACGTTTCTTGAATAAACTTCACAAAAAATTTGATAGAAATCTGCAAATTCGATACAAATATCATGACAAATTTCACTTGCTTAGTTCAAAGCATTTTTGCACTGACACATAATGCTAAAAATGTATTTTTAAAACTTGGGGAGATTTAAAATTTGAAAACTTGTCAAAATCTCAAATTCGAATTTTTGAAATTCTCGCAGTAATTTATTTGTACTTCGTATACAAGAAAAAACTGTGTTGTGAAACTTTCAGATAAAAAATAAGTTACCAGAGGCACCAATTTATAGAAATCACCTAAGAAAGACGTGTGTTTTATCAATGCGACACCAATGTTTTATAGTTAAAAAAAAGAGATATTTATAATTAAATAAAACCGAAAAATCCGAAAAAAAATAGTTTCTCCTTTGTTATGCAAGTAGCAAACATTCGAAAACGGTTTAAATTCAATAGATGGCTGTAATGATTCAAAAATGCAACAAAAGTAGCAAAATCTTGAGGATATTTCTGAATTTTTTATAAAAGAAGATTAATAGAACTGACGTAAATTTTAGTAGTTTTGATTTGCAAATATTCCTTGTGGCAAGACAACTCAAAGAAATATAGAATAAAATCATTTTCATATAGAATTTGGTATATGAAAAAAATTGTGTAATAAAAAAGAAACCTACCAGAAAGAGAAATCTTGAAAAATTCTTATGAATATACTCCTTTGTACACAAACAGCTGAAAGTATCTGTCTAATATACTTTATTTTTAATGGATAAAAGATATAAATGAGAAAGTCCCAACGACCTTCAATGCAAAGAAGCAAATGGATGCAACGAAGCCATCTAATTTGTAAAACCTCTAGTAAAATCTATTATAGGCATTAAAAAATTCTAATAAATATTATTGATATTGGTAATAAATATTATTGTCATGAGATATTTGTATTGTTAAATCGAACCAAAATAAGCTAATTTCTCTTAATTTTGTTATATTAACAACTTTCTTTTGAAGCAACTTTAGGGGTATTGCTTGACAGGACGTTATTTTGAATCGAGGTTATATGACGAGGATGATGCTATCTCCAAGTTTCTGCGCACCAGCAAGAGGACATCTGGATCTTATGGAATTAATGTCCATCAGATACGCTTACACGATTATATCTCTTATACAGTTATCATTTGGAGGCTTTGGTGCGGATATACTAGTAACGCCTTGCGCCATATGACATCAATCCTGTTGCTATTATTTTTTCAGTTATTGTATTCTTTTTCAAATAGATATGGAATCTAATCGCTTTTAAATAACCACATTTTCCAAACAAATCTTATATAAATTATAAAGATAGTAGAAACTTTGATTGATATGTTCAAACAATTACATTTCCAGAAAGTATTCAATATAAACATAATAGTCATTATAGAATAATATTTACATAATCATCTTTGCATTAATACATTAGAATCAAATCCTTCCCCCCAACCTACCCTTTGTATGAAATAAACTTTCATTCCATCAATTACCTGAAATCGAATCAAGTCCTTATTTATCTGAACCATTTGGCTGTATACTTAATCATATTTTTTTGCTCCGCAGGACGACATTTTTTAAATGCTATCAGTGTGCAAATTAATTGTAATTTTGTTTTCTTAACAATAACTAGAATAATTAAGTTCAAATTTTTTCGGTAAAGTTTAGTTTAGTTATATTAACGTCCCGTTTAAAGCAACACGAAGGCTATTTTGGGACTGAGCTCGTCATTTTGAACCACGGTCAGATGACGATGGGTAAAGAATTTTTGAAAGAAATACAATAAAACAGCATTAACATAAAAGAAGTCGGCAAGGTAGCATTTTATTCGAATGGTTCAAATTCAAATTTCCTATTAATTTTTATTTTCCTTTGATTTCTGAAATTTCAGGCGAAAATAACTATAAAAAGTAATCTAGGAATCCAATTTATTTTTAATAATTTTAAGTTATAACTCAACATAGTGAAAAATTGCCCCGAGTTCTGATTTTTTTCTTTAATTAATTTTATTTTTAGTCATTGATGAAAAATAAATAATGTTTAAAGTCTTTAATTTAACTCAGAATTTTTAAACTGCACAAGGTGTTCAATAAAATAAAAACCATTAAAAATATTTATCCTTTAAAACTTTTTTCCTTAAAATCACTCATTTATTAGGAATATTAATCAAAATCATTTTAAAGTTTGATATGTATTGTTGCTGCATTAATATTTATTGAAATTACTTTCTACTTATTTTTATTAATGTATTATTTAGTATATCTATTACATATAAAAAATAAATCATCAGGTAAAAAATTCTGGTAAAAACTGTTTAAAAATTCCCATTTTCTATTACTTTTTTTCAATTCTTATAATTAGTTCTAACTCTCCCTATATATATCGTATTCAAATTTTCAATTGCTTATAAAATACTTTCTATTCATCCTCTCAAATTCAAAAACATTTTTTAAAACTTGTAGTGGATGACACTTGATGTTAATACAGTTTTTTTCAAATATTAATTCATTAATTAAATTTAATTATTTTTTAATACTTTAAATAGAGTTTTAGCAGCTTTTAATGAAAAATGAAATCAACAGGCAGTATATCTCAGTCGATAAAATGTAAGGATTACGGTATTTTTTGCGTCGAGGTCCATTGAGAATTCCATTCTTGCAAAAATCAATAATTTTTTGATACTTAATATTTTTTTGATAATTATTTAGTAAAAAATAACTAAAAACATTTTCTTTGTTGACTTAAGTAGGAGCTGAATTAAAAAAAAAACATATTTCTTGTTTTAAGTACAATTAGCTTTGAATGTTTGGGTTGAAAGAAAATCGATTTTTTTTTCTTTAGATCCGGCAGTGTAGAAAGAACTTCCATTTTACTTAGCCAAAAATTCAAACTAAAACTGTAACTAAGCTCATTTTAACACATTTCAAATTAATCAGCTGTCAAATTAGTTAACATTGCAAAATGAAATTTTAAAATCAATTATAAAACAATTATATATAATTGGTGAAATTTAATTTTGATTGATATTAAAACTACACTGTATAAAATATGAAGACCTTAACATCAACTAACTTCCGGAATCAACCAATCGAGAAAATGGATTCTTCCGGACCCAACGTCATCAGTGGACTTACCTGTTGCCCCCTTGTGCACGGCAAGCAGTGCGATTGCGCAGAGAAATCGAATTGTCCTTCCTTTCCCTAACAACATGGCTCTTCCGACTGTCGGAGTTGGATAACGGTGACTTCACCCATCAAGGGGTGGTGACGTCACCCAGAGTCAATTGGATGATTCCCTTTCTTTTCACTGAGAAACTTTTTTTTCTTTACTTTTCTCTCGGATAAACTATCTTTTTTTGCCTCTGAGTATGTTCTTTTCTTGATCTTTTTTTTTTCAACAGTTGGCGCTCCAAAGATGAGAGCAATTCAGAATAAAGTTGGCGAAGGTTGGGGATTTTTTTTCCTACTCTATAGGTGGAGTACTTTTTTTGTGTGTATATATTAGCAATCTTTTTGCAGCCAATAGAGATATTTGTGGATGATTTTATTCTAAGCAAACAGAAGAGGCCAAGCAAAAGGGGGTAGCCATAGAATGTACTGACTTTTTAAAGTCAATAAAGAAAATTATATCAAGTTGTTCCATAAGTTTCTTTCCTATTTCTTATATGAAATGAAGGCTGTGACCAAAAGGGCGCCAAAATTTTAATTATGTCAGGATAGACTATTAAAATTAATTTTAATAGTCTAAAATTTAATTAAAAATACATTAATGACATTAAAGGACATGATTTACAAGGGGACAGAAACTATTTAGAACAGTAACATTTAACATATATGCATTAAAATAATACTCGAGGACTACATGCTTTACACTCGCTTCCAAGACATGGACTGATTGTTCATGGCAGCGGCCGATAGAGGGCCGAGGAAAACAGTTACGGTTACAAGGCACATTATTTATTGTTTACGATATTATTTATTTTTTGATACAGGGTGTTGTCGAATTCGATTGACAAATTCAGAGATGTAATAGCAGGCACCAAGAGAATTAAGAAACTTGCTCACTGTTTTTATTTTTTTCGAAAGCGCACGAAAAAGTTACACACGAAAAGAATTCTTCTTCTCGATTACTTTGTTCCTAATTCTCACATTCATAGGGCAGTTCCTTTCACTAAGCTTGTTGTCTTTTCGACATCTATTTTTATGATTTTCACCGAATAAACGTCACCTGGTATGGTAATTTTTCATCTCCTTTATATCTACTATCCTTTCCGAATTTATCTTTTGAATTTGTGAAACTATCGCTACTAATGTTACAGCGATATTTTCTGGTTTCCTCGTTAGTTTTTCTTGAATATCTTTAAACCCCCTCAGTTATCATACTACGTGCTTATATCAAATTAAAGAGCATGGAATTTCTAAGATTTTCAAGTATTTATTTTCCAACGCGTTTTAATATTTTTGCAAATAAAGGTTATACATTACTTTTTTTGTTTTCTGTAATTTATGTCTCTTTGTATCTTCACATTTTACTTTTCTTAGAGTTTTTAAACTATTCATAATTACTAACATTGATACATTTCATTACTAATTATTCATAATTCTGTAATTTATGTCTCTTTGGATCATCACATAGCCATGTTACATACCTGAAAAATAACCTTTAAGGGTACTTTTCCATTATACCGGCGCAAACGAAAAGTCGCTAATAATGATGCAACCAAAGCCAAACGGAATATCACCGTCAGTAACCTTTTGACACCACAATTTTCAAAGAAAGTCGCTGCCATTTTGTCACCTGCGCCAAAATGGCGACTGTGTGCTGTCACCAAAAAGTCTGCTTGGTTAGATTTGCGCCAGAATAATGGAAAAGTACCCCTTTAAGAAATACTTTTACTTAAAAAATTCATAGTTCAATCGTCCCTTGCTATTTTTTAAGTTAATATTTTGGTACACCAGAATGTGAATTCCTTTGTCCTTAATCGCCCGCATGTGAGCATTTTGTATACTGGTAGTGCCATTAAACCTCTTTTCAAAATTTGACTGTACACTGGCTTGTGAATTCTCGTGCCCTTCACTACCCAGGCACATTATGTACACTGTTAGTGCCTCCTGGATTGAATACTTGGGTACGTTTTACATGATTTTAACACTTTTGTGGTTTTCAGCATCATGTTCCATTAAATGTTTTGTTCCTTCTGATATCTTGTAACAATCCCCTGAGTTAGTCAGTTCATGAACAGAACATTGTGTATATAGGATGACTGATAATAGTAATTTCACAATACATTGTCACATCAATATTGTTTTCTATAACAAGAAAAGGACATCAAATTCCGATTGTTAAAATAAGAAGCGCATATAGAATAAAAAATAGTAAAACTTCAATTAGCATACAAAATATAAATATTGTGCTGTGTCTTTTCACAACCGCATACAACAAGGCTTAACACGAACAATATGGCAACGATGGTTAGGGTTACACTGGGGGTGGTCACTGCAATCGTTTATCGAACTCTTAAGTAAACCAAAGGTAAATCAGTTGCCCCATTTGAAGTGACATTACTTCATAGAAATGACGAATATAATGTCTTTATACTGCCAGAAGTTAAATTATCAAAAAAAAAAAGCTGTGTTAATAATTTTTCACATTTACATATGGAAGACGCACCCTTAACTGAAAACGTAATATATTTCCCGACTCATTTATAGTATATTAAATACTCAAAGTAATTCAATCACCCATTCACTCAAAGTAATTTTTCAACTAGGAAATTTTTTTCTTCAAAGGTGGTTGTTACCTTTGAAAACATTAAACTTTACGCAATTTTAAATATGTTGACAACCCCTGGTGAATATTTTATTCGCAAAATTGTTTAATAAACTTTATTATATTTAATACAGTATTGTTAGTATAAATATAAGGTGAAAGACAAAGATTAAGTCGCTAGAGCTTTTTTCCCCTTGACTATACCTCTCCACACTAGAATTCTGCATTTATGACTAACATTTTTTACAGAAAATATTTTAAGAAAAATAAGTTAATAAAGATTTTGTATCATCTTAAAATTTCAGGTTGTAAAATGTCTATGTTGTGTGCTTACCCCTGATATTTTACTTTTGTATCAGAAAATAAAGGTTGATAATATTAATTTAGAGAAACAATGATCTCAAAATACGTGAAGTAATATCTGTCGTTTTATTCAAAATATTAGAATTCGTAACTGACATTAATACACAGTGTTGCCATACAAGAAAACTAAAAACTATATACACAAATAAAAAATATTGTACTAAAGGAAGATAATATATCACATTGAGAGTCAATATGTATAGTCACTTATTTATAATATATAACTTAGAATAAAGGTGGGTTTACATTCTGCCAGTTATAAGATGGCCAGTAGGCAACACATGCGTAGAAAGGCTGAAAAGTGCTGTCCGGTAGATGACAATTAATTGTCCCTGCTGGATAACCACAAACCGCAGTAATTTTTTTTTCTTATTGCTCATGCGTTTGTAGAATCTGGCATTATTTTTTTTACGTGAAAAATTAATCATTTATCATAGATTAATTTCGATATTTTTTGCTCTTTATTATTTTTGATACAAAGTTTTTACTGTGTTTTTTTTTCTTTTTTGCCAACTCTTTTCTATAGTATTCTATATTTAGGTCTGTTGAACTTTTTTTTTTATTTTATCATGTTTTTTGTGTGTGTCTAAATATTCATCATTATAATCTGATGGGCAGTAAAAAAATAATGTCATGGATGCCAAAACAGCAATTTATAGCCATGCATAGAATGCCTGAATTAATCTTAAGAAATCGTGGGATAATTCAGTCACTTTCCGCTCATGCGGTGCCTACTAACTATCTTATAACTGGTCGAATGTAAATTCATCTTAAAAATTGATAAAGTTATATCAAAAAGGAACAGACTCTTAGTAATTCAACTTGATAAATTTACAAAGAACAAATATTTGTTTTTATAGCACCACAAAGTTCTGTATTAAAAATTAGATATTTTATTAGAATATGGAGGTTGCACTGTACTTCTTCATTTCTAACCTCTTCCCTTTCAGACAACTTTTTTTTAATACTTTGCTATCTTGCGTAGCATTGTGGAAATTTAGCAGAAATGTGAATTGCTTTCATTATTTTACGTCTATTTTTCAATTTAATCTTACGCTATTGCAATCTACATAAAAAACCGCTTGGTATTATCTTTTATTCCATCTTTAGTTTCTTGGAGTTTTCGAGAAATGCTAAATTAACCCTTTCATGGGCCTTGGGAAGATTACTTCCCACTTACATGATACTCATATGGGTATATATACTCAAAGAGGAAAAAGAAAGAAAGAAAAGGAACTACTACGTATGTACAAAACGTGATGCACTCTTGAGCATTGCAACATGCTTCTCATCTTTTCATGCCAAATAATTAATGGGTTTTTTTTACTGTAAATGGTTCTTTAGGAAATTATACTTCCAAACCTAAAAGTTTAATGATAACATAAAATTAAGTAAAATATATATATTTCCTTAAATGCTATTGTTTAATTGTTGATAAAACATAAAAAAGGAGAAGAAATTCAACAGAGAAATAAATGGCCCATGAAAGGGTTAAAGAGCATTACGCGGTATTCAATAAAAGATTTCTGCAACGAGGCTGTCGACTTTTTGTGTAAAGAGGTTTTGTACCAGAGACCTTTGAAAAGCCTCTAATTTTATTGTCTAACTCCTGATAAATAGAAGATATATCCCCAGGAAAACGTAGTGAGCACTATGTGACTATACCAGTAAGCCGTGAACCTCACTATTTGAGGACACACGGTTGGTTCCAGATTCTCCTCGAAATTCAGTTGAGGCACTTTTCCGCCTTACTATAGGCCATGATTGTTTTCCGACGTACTTGTATTGGCTTGGGCTTTTTCTACTTTTCATTATGTGTAATATGTTTTTCCTTAAGTGTTTCCTTTTCCTTATGTGTATAATAGTAATTTCACAATACATTATCTCATCAATATTGTTTTCTATAACCAGAAAAGGACATCAAATTCCGACTGTTAAAATGATAAGCGCATATAGAATAATAAATAGTAAAACTTCAATTAGCATCCAAAATATAAATATTGTGCTAACTGTGTCGTGTTTCAACCGCACACAACAAGGCTTAACACGAACAATATGGCAGCGATGATGATTATGGTTAATAGTTATATATATATATATATATATATATATATATATATATATATATATATATATATATATATATATATATATATAGAGAGAGAGAGAGAGAGAGAGAGATGACAATGGATTGAAGAATTTTGTCATTTTCTCTTGATTGGCAATTTTTAAAAGCTCCTTCCATTCAGACTGATACGCAGCAGTCGCATTAGCAATTTGCCTCTTAAAAATAAGACTTCGTTCCATAGACGGATCAATGTTCATAAAGAAATCGCAAAGCTCATTTGCCATTCTTAAACCTTCACTAAGATTTTTCAAATTAAATGTCACGTTTCCAGTGTTGCAGCCTCTTCCTCAATGGGCTGAGAATTTAACATTTCCTCCATTTCCGTTTTTTTTTCGGTCAAATCTTTATCTTGCGATTCAAGCAATTCCTGAATACCATTTGAATCTATTTTTTCGAACTCATCTCGTCCTATTCCATTCGCGATTTCGGCTATGTTTGCAGTTTGCATTTAACAACATACTTAAGTTGTAATTAGATCTATTTTACTTTTTTTATTAGTCCATTTGACCGGATTTACAAAAGATATTGGATTGGATACCTATTTAAATCCTTTTATTATTTTGTATGTACTTATTAGATCCGCGAATAAAGAAATTTTTAGTTGTGAATATAGGAATTGGGTCGCATTTTTTTTATCCGCGAATAGTGAAAACATGAATGAAGAAAGCGCGAATAAGAAGCTTTTACTGTATGCCAAACGTGAAAAAAGGAAGGCTGGAAACCCCATTATGCACAAGTGGCGAATTATTAGAGCTATAGGAAGAAGTAAGAATTTTCTATATCCATGATAGTTGCTTTGAACTGTAATTATTATTCTAGAAAAAATGCATAATCACAATTTGATTATGATGGTTGATTTTGTGATGGTTTTTACATCAAGCAGTTTATAAAAAGAATGCGTCTGAATGCATTATTATATCAAAATAGTCATTGACTGCACCAATGCCGACGAAACACTGGAAACATCAGTATGCGCCATTAGTGGTGGATTATTAAAACTATAAGGAGGAGCAAGATTTCCTCAAGCCATATACGGTACCGTTCAATTGTAATTATTTTACGAGAGAAAAAAAAAACCTTGATCACAGTTTGATAATATCGGTTTGATAATAACGATTACATCAAGCAATTTACCAGAAAATGAAACCCTAAATGCATCATCCTATCAAAATGTAAGCACTGATTAAATGTATACCAAATGTGACGAAAAAAACACCATTATGCACAGTTAAATGAATCTGAATGGTGATTATTAGAGCTATTAGAAGGAGTGAGAATTCCCACTAGCCATGTACTATAACCCAGTTGAATTAAAATTTTTCTCTGTAAAAAATGTGACAACAATTTAAATATGATGATTAATTTGATAATGGTGTTAATGTCAAGCAATTTACTAGAAGAATACAATACTGAAAGCACAATCACATTAGAATGCAAGCATTGATTCTAATCGTAAATTTTGCAGTATCAATCTATACTATATTTGTTCGAAAACTATCCTCTTGATTGAACAACTCAATTGTTAATTAAATTTATTGTTATTTAAAACAAATTAAGTCGTCATTTTTGAATAATTTTATTTCTCTATATTTTATAAAAGTAACATTGCATTTAGCATTATTAACAAAAAAAAATATCAATATCTACCACTTTTTAAGTTATTATTAAGTTGATATAAATTTAAGAGGACACTGACTAATGAAAGTATATTAAGCTACTTGCAATGTATGTTTTAAAAAGTGTCTATGTTTCTTCGGATGCTTGAGTTTGAATACCAATTATTAATTGTCTAGCTCAGGCATGTTACCGGCAGTTGACTTCAACAATTCCTGTTGATATTGCTACGTTTAGTTGTGGTGGGGTGGTCGCCTGTATGCAAGAAGCTCAAAAATGGCATATTTCTAACTTTTTCGAAATTTGAAATACTTATAAGTACTGATCCGTTTTTACTAAGCGAATAATTTTTTGCAAATTTTATATTAGAGCACGTGAGATGGTAGCAAGTAAGCTTATTTCCCTCATAAAGAACAGTTCGATGACTCCCCTGTCTGTATGGAATCCAATATGGAACAACTTGCCATTAATGTTTATGAGACGAAGACTTGTTTTTCTCCGTTAATTTGAGCAATATTGAAACATAATTTTTTGATAAAGAATGTATATAATACGTTATTCAAAACAATTTTTATTAAAGCAAAAATATATTTTGTTTGTTTCAACAAGTATTGTTTGTATTGGGTAAACTATAAACAATTGATTGACTATTTATATTATTTTTAAACGTTTATTCAAATTCTGCATTGAAGAAAAACATTTTTGTAGATTTTTATGCTTTAAATTGTAAAATAAGCAATGCATGAAACATTTAATCAAATTTAATAATATTAATCGAAAAAAAATATTGTGCTTTGGATATTATATTCGAGTTCAAATTTCAACTTGCATAAATAGGTAGTTAATTTTTTTTTAAATGTAACATCGCATTAGACAAGGCTCATTCAATTGAGAAAAAATAATTTTAAGCAGCAACTATATCTTTTTACTGAGTTAAGAATATCTTAACTCTAATCGTAAATCGATCCAATTGTTTCGAAAAGTCAGTATTGTCCTTCATTCATCTGTATAAAATTGACTTTATCATGGTGTAAATTGTACCATAATAAAGTCAATTTTGTCAATTCATTTATGAAGTCAATTGCTCACAATGTCCAAGTCAATTTCTTTTTATAAAGTCAATTGCACACAATATTTAATGCATATTTAAAATTAGAATCTTAAGGAATTTTAAAAATTTGGGTGCTTTGACATCGCAAAAAAACCAAAAATAAAACTACAAGTGTTGCACCATATTCATTATTTATAAAAGCAATGCCATTACATATTTCTTATAAAAATTACCAGAATCTGTATATAGATGGCGCCACAGCCCTTTCTGCTATTTCATATCGAAAACTGAAGTTGGAATAAACTTTCTCCCATTGCTGAAAATCGGTTTAAGTAATAATATTATTTCTATAGTTTTAAAAGAAGTAACAATTTTACATTTAATTTCTATACTAAAGTAAATTTTTTTATTTCAGACTTTGTTCAAGTTCAAATAAAATTTTTGATTCTTTTGTGTTTTAAAATGAACACAAAAAGGAAAATTCTCCTTTTTAAGGAAAACGAGATAAAAATGCTACCAACAGCTAATTATTATTTAGCTGCTTGATTCTACATTCTGTTACACAAATTAGTTAAGTAATGGATTCCTTTTATGTTTTATGAAGTCATGATGCTATTTAATAGAATACGAAGTTTGATAAATTGCCAATTATCAAAGAGAGTGATACTTGTTTCTGATTTTTGATCTGATTTGTTAAATTTTGCTGCCTCTAAATGTATTACATTCAGAGAGAAATTTTTTTCCTTCGAAATTTTTCAAACTTTTTCCTTCGAACGTAGTCCGTTACGAGAAAACGAGATAAAAATGCTACCAACAGCTAATTATTATTTAGCTGCTTGATTCTACATTCTGTTACACAAATTAGTTAAGTAATGGATTCCTTTTATGTTTTATTAAGTCATGATGCTATTTAATAGAATACGAAGTTTGATAAATTGCCAATTATCAAAGAGAGTGATACTTGTTTCTGATTTTTGATCTGATTTGTTAAATTTTGCTGCCTCTAAATGTATTACATTGAGAGAGAGAGAATAATATGTTTTCATTGATGTCTACCATCATAGCATGTGTTTACATTTCTTAAGACACACACACAGAGACATATACACTAAATATAATAAAAGTCACTGATTTAATCGTCCTCCAGTTAGTGTGGGTTGAAAGTTAGTAAAGGGGGTGGTAGTTCATGTACACACACACTAAATCAATTCTCTTCAGTGTATCTTCATTCTCAATCATTTATTTTTATTTTTATCGCCTCTTAGTTGATAAGAAACGATCGAGAAAAACATCAACATTATTTTTGGCTACTCGTGCATGGATTTATATTAGATTTTTGCTTTAACGCAATTTAAGGTAACCGACTACGTTAAAAGGAAAAATTTTGAAAAATTTGATTAAAAAAATATTTTTGGTTTTTAGATGTATTATCAAATATAAACACTATAAATACAAAAATATTGTTTGAAAATGTAATATATTCTGAGAAATGGAAAAATTTGCAGTAAATTTTAATGAATTTTAACCAAAACGATTAACATTCTACACAAAATTGTAACGCAACAATCCTATTTTTCTTTGTACACAAGTCATAGAATATAATGATGAATGAAATGAATCAAAATCTAAGAAACATTTGAAGATGCAAAGAAGATACGGGTAAAAATATACACTTATATATATTTTTCAAATAAATTCGCAACTTAATTTTTCTAAAAGCACCTATAACAGAAAAAGTATTTCGCAAACAATAAAACCTTTGGTTCATTTCATTGCCTATATTATTTAAAACACACGCTGAAATTTTTACGTAAATACCTCTATTATAATAGGTTAGACTTTCCTTTTGTAAGAAAAAACAAACTGTTTTGGAAAGAGAAAATTCTGAATTACAAGAAATAACACTCGCCAATGTGGTCGACTACCAGTGTTTTTAACGGAGTTGGATATGGCGTATTCCACCTGCGCACTGTTGGAACACGAATTCATCCCCTGGTACTCTGTTGACCGACGCTCTCAGACTGGCTTGGCTAGACTCAAAACTTGCCACTTAAAACCTTATCACACGGCAAAATATCGTCGGCATTTTCAGTCATCAAACGACAACGAAAGTGACGTCACTTCAAAGTTTCACATGATTGGTTGAATTTCGTTTGCGGACAATACTTTCGACGGCATTTTCTAGCTGGTTAGAGAAAGTTGTCGAATATGAAACTTGCTTGACCGGTTTTTGAGGGTAGAAACGGAAAAGTGCTGACGAAATTTCTCCGTGTGATAAGACCTTTAAGTGTCTTCTTAAGTATCATTCCTTTGAAAGTGGGAGAAAAATCTATCCCACTTATATAAAAAAAAAAAAATGCTGTGACCATCCAGCTTCATCGGACAAAATTCTGGGTTGCATTCGACTTTCTAAAGGAGGCTTAACATTCTAACCCCTTATTATTATAGATTTTTTTCGCTGACAACAGCCTATTGCAGCTGATCTGACATATATCAGAATTTTTGAGGATAAGCAAGTACAGATTTTTGCGTTTTAGATAGTTTTTGATAGCCAGTTATTGAATAAGGGAGATGAACTCAAAACATAGAAAGAGTAAGTTGAGTAAAAAAATTAAATAAATATCAGAACAGGAATCAGACTGTTACTATAACTCTCTATGACTCAGCCAGAAATTGGCTATGATTCTAAGATACATTAGATATAATGATAATGTTGTAGTGATATCTTAATAAGCCAGATAACGTCTACTGAAAGGAGCGATTGCTTTTGTCCTGTGGTTATGTTACTAGACTTCAGACCCAAAGGTCCCGAGTTCTATTCAGAGCACATCTCACCTTCCACAATGGCGACCTCGAACAAAGAACCTTCATGCAACTGTCGTGGTGCCATCTACCCGCAACCAAAGTCGTCAGTCAGACTCGACACAACGATTCAAGCTCGCTCGCCCGCCATAACACTTGGCGTGACTTAAAAGCTCTCCGCTAGCCAAACAAAGATGGGTAAGGCGCATTAGACACAACAGCAACATCTCACTCAACAACCCAATTCATCACCACTCAACAACAACGCATATCGTTCGTCAACTCACTGGAGGGTGAGTCTGTAGTGATATCTTAATAAGCCAGATAACATTTACGGGAATGAGCAATTGCTTTTGTCCTGTGGTTATGTTACTGACCTTCAGACCCAAAGATCCCGGGTTCTATTCCGAGTACATTTCACTTCTACAATGTCGTGTCCATGTTTCCCCAGAAAGGGGGTTCAGTAGCTTCTGAGGGTAAAGACCCCTGAGCATCCAGAGGGCAGAAGTCTGACTTCTAGCTCAAATGAAGGTGACACACACATTCGCTTGCACAATCCTTTTTAACGGGGGTCTCATTTATATAACTCACAGATAGAACACAGAATACCCATGCCCTAACCGAGACCCGAACCCGGTACGCCCAGATCACGGGGAGGACACGCTACCCCTAAGCCAGGATGCCGGCATTAAATGCAATGGCTAACGCGTTACAAGAAAATAAGCTGTAAAAAAATGATAGGAGAGTCAGTTTGTGTAAATTCCAAGGGGTAACATTGAAGATTGAAGAGGGAACAAGGTCGTACTAACAACATCAGAAACTGAGAAAATGAAAGAACGAAAAAATATGCGCAAGTGACCAAACCCAAAGCAACAGCAGACGAAGGAAAGTTCCAAGCCTGAAGGAAATCCCGAATGCTGAATTATAGATGTAATGGGGAAATGAGAGTGAAATTCTATTCCTTTCAAACTCCGATTAAAGGAAATCTCCTTCGCTTTCTGGTTTCCGCTCTTTTAAAAATACAGTAAAAGCTCCTTATTCGCTCTTCCTTCATTCGTGTTTTCACTATTCGCGGATTAAAAAAATGCGATCCAATTCCTATATTCGTGGCTAAAAATTTTTTATTCGCGAATCTAATAAGTACATATATCATAATAAAAGGATTCCAATAAGTATTCAACCCAATGTCCTTTGTAAATGCCGTCAAATGGATTAATAAAAAAGTAAAATAGATCGCATTACAACTTTGCCTAAAGTATGTTGTTAAATGCTATCGTCGAGGACTTTGACATAAGCCGCCTTCGCCGCTTTTGAGAATGTAAACAAACAGAATGAAAGCAACCTTATTACACAATGAATAAAGCATATTTGCAGATTTAACGACTAAAAAATAAGGTAGAACTAACGATTAAGAAATGAAAATTTACTCACTTCATTCCGAAGATTCATTTGAATCTGACGCAAAGAAGGCAGATCTCAAAGACTATTTTAACTATTTTAATGTATCGATTAAAGACTGGAGCGAATTATACGAATACAGAATGGGCGACTCTATTGAATACAATAATCCACCGGAAACATGAATAAGAAAAATGAATAGACAGGAAATACTAAGTTATTTTATATTTTTTTTTATTTTGTTACTTAGGAACGTATCCCCTATAATCCCGTATAAATAACCATTCCGTATTCACGGTTTCTGTATTCCCGGCATATTTATAGAACATATACTCCTCGAATAAAGAGCTTTTACTGTAACGACATAAAAAATATTTCAAAACTCTTAGAAATTTAACAAAAAAATTTAGGTGTAAACAGCATAACAGTGGCTATTTTAGACACGAGCAAAATAACAGAAAGGTCGAACTCAATAAATAATGCAGTGCGTTCGCGTTACGGCGACTAGATTCGGGACACCTCTGATTTGGCCGACTGCACCCGAATGAATGCCGAATTAAATTTTCATTCGCGCCCTTTTTCGTTCTTTGTTGTGGTCGCGTCGTTGCCAAGGCGACGAAGGTCGCCGCACGCTGACTTCAGTTCTTCGTCCAGTGCCGGGGCGCTTCTGATATGGACGAGCCACGGGGCCCCTCGATCACGTGCCCCTCATGCCGCATCAGCATTGTGCCCTCAAGGGCCCGCTCCATGTGCCCCTTTTGTGGGAGTTTTTACAACAGAGCAGCAGATAACGATGTTACTTTGAGAAGAAGGAATTCTGGAGATCCTGTCCGACTGCCGCAGTTGGTTGACAATGTGAGTTCCTTTTATTTAGTTCGGTTAAGAAGCATTGAAATTTGAAATTATTCAATAGAACTTGAATAAACCGAAAGTTTTGAATTCGAATTTGTTGGCAATTACAATTTTTCTCTGGTCATTGCACGCTTCCAAAAGTAATTGATTTCATATTGTTTGAAATTCCAATAATTAGAGAGCTCTTTTCGTATTCACCGATCGAAAGACTGTATCTCGTCAGCAATTCGAAATTTTTGAATTAAAATAACTTTTATTGCTTTGCTGGAAATTCAAATCTGGACACTTAGAAAATTTGTAAAGAAACACAGTATTTTTATTCAAAAGATTTTATTTCGACTTGATAGGTAATTTCAATTTTTGTCGTATCTTTTGAACTTTCCAAATATAATTGGAGACTTACTGATAAAAATACCAGCCCAACTACTAAAATAATTTCTTATTTTTTCTGGCCTTTTCAGTTTCAAATGAACATAACTAGCATTGTTTTGCTAGAAATTCAAACCTTGATATTCAAATAATCTATAAAAAAACACAGTAGAACTTAATTTTTTCGAAGGTTTTTGTTTCTAACTTGTTAGGAATTACGGTTTTTTGAACTTGTAACCTGGTAACCTGGTGTGTACGGAAATTACAGCCCGATAACTAAAATAATTAATTAAAAAAATATTCTTGACTTTTTATTTTTCAATTAAAATAATTAGCATTGTTTAGTTAGAAATTCAGTGCCTGACACTTAAGAAATTTATAAAGAAATACTATAGAATCTGACTTACTTGGAAATGTTTATTCCGTATTGATTGATAATTCCAATCTTTGTCATGTCCGTTGAGCTTTCCAAACATAAAGAATTGTACTGATAGAAATTTCAACCGAATTAGTAAAATGATAATTTCAAATTTTTCTCTAGCCTTTTCAGTTTTCAATTAACATAATTAGCATTGCTCTGTTGGAAATTCAAGTCCAGATGTCTCAGCAATTAAAAGAGAAATATAGCTGTATTTGGTTGAATAATTTTTTATATATATTTGATTGGTTTTGTCTGTTGAGTTTCTTTATTAGAATCATTTTAAAATCGATTCATATTTGAAAATTTAAACAATTACAAATGAGATCTGTAATTCTAATTTATTTTGGTTGTCTGCAACTCAAAATGTGTAAAAAAATTTCTTATTAGTCTCAGAAGTCCGCATTTTTTTGTTCTTAGCAGCCATATATAAATAATTGTTTAAAATCTTTATTTCTTTCGAATACTTCCTTTCTATATAATGCATATAATGACAGAAGGTAATAAATATTTCTCCAATTAAAATAAATTTTTAATACATTAAACAAAATTGTTAGGTTTATTTTTTCTGAAGTTTTATTGACCTATTTTTATACACAAATTTATGTTTACTTTTTATTTATTAATTTTTGTGTTTATTTTTATTTCAAAATTATTAAAATACTCTAATTAAAATTAGTAATACTTACTTTTTTATTAAAGCCACTTAGAGTTTAATTATTAATTGAGAAACATTTATTTAAGCCATTAAATGTATAAAATTTATCTGTACGCACAAAATTATTCAAACTTTCATTTTTGTCTTTAATTTTAGACTCAATTTATTTAAATTTGAATTCTCGGATAAACGAATATTTGATTAATTACCCATCATCTTAAAGCTTGGCAAAATCCAATTTAATTTTAAAATTTCTGATGAAATGGATAAAACATTTAGCCTTCGATTTGGACTTTTTCAGTACAAATGTGAGTTTTTGATTTTGAATTTTTACTTTGAATGTGAATTAATTCATGTTTACTACACATGTTAAGTTTGCCGTATGGTATATAACTTTGAAATCCGCCGTTCATGTCATATTTGTTGTTTGTAGAATCCACTCATTGCACAATATAACAGTTTGAGAAGTTAGATATTCACTTTCAAACAAATTCATATTCCCAATAGCATTTAATATTCATTATCACATTATTAGATGTGATTCCATTCGTATATCTATTTCTTTGCAAAATTTAATTCATGCTTTTTATTTTCTGTCTACATAGTTTTGAGAAAGTATAGTTATTTTTAACTGATTCGAACTGGAGACTGTGACCAATCCCCACTTGAGTTCAAAAAACTCTAATTATTTCTAACTGTTACAAAAATAACTCGAAAACTCTTTGAACTAGCCGATTGAAATATGATATACGGTCTTTAACGAATTTTTTAGACATCTGTAAAATTTTGATTAAAATCTGTTTAGAAAAAATTCGTTTGTTCATCTGTTCGGATATAAGTTAACTCAATAATTACAAAAGGAATTAGACAGATAAAATTCGGTACACAGATGTAACATCTGTAATGTAGGCACCTTTCAAATTTTATAACAAATAGAACAATGAGTTGACTATCTGTCGGTATGTACTTACTGAAAAATGTGAATATGATAATTCAAAAATGTAATCACTTAAATATACCAAATTTTTTATGGAATTTTGTGACTACAAATGCAGTTTTGTGTCATATTGTTGCTTCAGTCAGATGAGAGTAACACGCTTGAAACAAACATTTGTATTTTGATTAGTATAAGCGTATACCTGTGGTTAATTGCTAAATATCTCGCCAACTCAGGCATGAATTTAACATTTTGGCGTGAATTTTGGAATAACATTCAGGCGTGTATTTTGGCGTGAATTTAACATTTTGACTCAGTCAAAATGTTAAATTTGACTATAACGCTTTCATTGTGATGACAAGCCTATTACAGAGTATGCAAAAAAGTTTTGCAGATATCTATCTCACGGGTTACTATAGTATATTAAACAGCATTAAGTATTTAAAGATAAACCTACTACTATATTTTTTTTTCTTTTGTACATATTTATTACACATTTTTATTAAATTTGCTTTATTTCATGCTTGTATGGGTGAAATTATGCAATCGATTTTCATTCACTTCCCTAAATTCTCGAGTTTTCAAATTTTTTACACTCCTTTATGGACGAAAACCGCATTTTGTAAATAAATATATTCAAATTTTAACTAACAATAAATGCACAATTTTAATACTATTTTATTTTTATATTCATGGTGCAATTTGGTAGGGAATTACAGAAAAGCTTTTTGGATTCCATAGTATTTTAATTAGGAATCATAAATTAAATATTTAAAGTAGCATATTATTAAAATAAAATAATTTAATCCTTTGAGTGCATTAAAAAGAAATGTGTTTTATTAAATTTATGTGTTAATTACCTATTATTCACAATTCTTTTGCTCTCAAGTATTGACAAGCACTTTATAAATATTTTCAAAATTTAATTAACAGTAAGTATGCAAATTTAATGAAATTTTGCTTCCATATGCATGGGGCTACTTGGCAAGGAATCGGAAGTAAGAAAAATTGAATTACAAATTGAAAACTAAAAAGTTGTACAGATTTAAAACAAAAATTATTCCTTTCTTTGAATATCGTTTATCAAAAATGTTTTTATTAAATTTATATATTAATTAGCTATAATTTAAAGAGAGTAGTTCAGAATACTTCTGATCTAATGCGTTGACAAAAACAATATCATATAAATAAATATATTTACAATTTAATTAACAATAAGTGGACAATTTAATAGAATTTTGCTTTGTTGTTCACCATATGATAGGAAATCATTATGATTATATTACAAACAGAAGTTAGTGTCGGATTCTGTGGTATTTTAATATGAAATTACAAATAAATTTTAGTCATTATATTTTAATGACTAAAAAGAAGCATGGATTGAAAATAAAATAATTTATACGTTTGGATGAATTAATCAGACATTTTTTTTATTAGTTTTATGTGTTAAGGCTACATTTTACAGACAGTTCGCAATAATCTTTTTTTTTTTTTGTCTCGCTCTATTTTTTTTTCCGTTTTCCCGATATTTCTTCCTTTCCTTTTTTATTTTCTTGGATTAAAAAATGTAAAGAGAACATAGAAAAATTGTGAATTTTTTTTATCCTTGTATCTTATTTGAAGCAATGTTTTAATCTCCATGAGTTTGAAAACTAATTTTGGAATTTCGTTGGCGTGAGCTCGAATCCGATAGTCTAAGGCAGTGCTCCGCAACCGGTGTGCCGCGGCACACTGGTGTGTCAAGAGCCAGATACATGTATGCCGCGGTCAAATACATTGTATTTGACATTTTACAACTTTTCATTATGTATTTAATACACAATGACATTTTTTTTGACATACACAATGACAATTGTTTTTGACAATTTGACGTGCTCCGACAAATTACGTGGATTTATTAAAAAACTCGAACTTTGGCAGAAAGAGTTGCAAAAGGATGTTTAAAAATGTACCAAAGGACCAATCATATTACAATTGAAAACAAACAATTAATTGTGGATCTGGCCCAACAACATTTATGCATGCTTCAGCAGAAATTTGATCAATATTTTTATTCCATTAATACAGAACAATACGATTGGATTCGAAATCCTTTTACAACCAATGCAATATATTCTACGGAAGCACTGCCTTTACAAATTCGAGAGGAATTTACAGATTTAAATAATGACATGACTTTAAATTTATACTTCTCCGAAGTTCCATTAAATGTTTTCTGGATTTACGTTAAAAAGGAATATCCTCACATTTCCTACAAAACAATCAATCTTAACATTACTTCCATTTTCGACGACATATTTATGTGAGCAAAGTTTTTCAACTCTAGTATTAATTTAAAATGATAAGCGGGCATGCTTAAAAGATCTTGACCAAGAACTTCGGGTCGCGGTGTCAAATATTGAGCCGAATATAAAACTTTCGTGTTCATTGAAACAAGCGCAGGTATCACATTAATAATTATTATGATTGCGTAGAAATAAATATGTTATGGTTTTGTGTATGTATGTATACTTTTCAAATAAAAAACAAACATTTACTGTAAAATTTGTGTATCAATTAATACCTATATACTTTAGCCTTTGTTGTGCCGCGGAATTCTAGAAAGAAATAAGGTGCGTCGTAGGTGAGAAAAGGTTGCGGAGCAATGGTTTAAGGAACAACCGACCAGATTTGGAAGTAGCATATAATTAAATTATATGTCACTAATTACATTGCAGTGATTATAGTTTAGTCACTGCAGTATATTTATAAATTTCGGTCAAATAATGTATGAAATAAAATTAAACATTTGGAAGAAAGTAAAACTGAAAAAAGTTTTCCCTCGGCTTTGTTTGAGTTTGTGAATAGAATAATTCAATGTGACAACAAGCCAAACATACAAAAGTCCTCTGAATGTCTTATTTTTAAAATTGTCGATAAGCTCCTGATTTTGTGTCCTATTCATCGAAATACTGATCATCGGTTGATCTATCCTTTTAAATACATGGTGACTTGGAAAAAGAATATCTTAGTGGAGCCACTTACAGTATATTATATCAGGATAAAATCTGTTTTATGTACAAAATTGTAGATTTATCCTCCAACATGAGACTTCCTTTTTAACTATCCTCATGCATGCTAATATGATAACCCAATAACACATTGAATTAGCTAAATAAAATTTGTTATGTTGTGGCAGCACAAACATTTCTGAACAAATCCCAACTACAAGTTGAAATTTTATTAAAAATTTTATCACGTCAATTAATTGTATCCTCTTTCTGATTCCTCTTCATTTTTATTTCTTTCGACTGTAATTTTTTTAAGTTGTACATACATTTTATTTCCAATCTTGATGTTTCTGATGTATCTACCTAATATGTTAAAACGATATTTGTATGATTAAATTCAGGTGAGCGAGATTTTGATTAATTAAATTCAATTTGAAAAATTAAATTAAGTTAGAATATATTTTTATATCACTTCGTTATAAACAAAGATACAAAGGTGTAACAGTATTTTCTATGTGATTAAAGAACCACAGTTGTTAGTAGTAAATTTCTAGAAGAAACTATCATGAGTGTTTTTTCCCATGATTTCCCTGTTTATCAGTACGATATAATAAGTTTTGCTCTTTATAACACAGCGAAAAAAAATCGAATTTGCCTTTTTATGTTATTGTTGTTTTCATTTGATTAGAGCTAAAATTTGACACATATCTACGATGTTGTTGTCAAAACCATGAACTACATATCATTTATATTAGTTATTTCATTTCCGAGTTATAATCCTTGTATTAAAAAAATAGTCAGATCCTGTCAGACAATTATTCTTATGACGGATTCAGACCAAAGTCTTTATACATTACAAAATGCTAAAGGTAAAACAATTTGTTAAATTTCATCCATGTAGCTCTTTCCATTTTTGAATTATCTTGCTCACATCACCATGGACGTACGAATAGATGAAGTTTCGTCTGTTGGATTGTGTAAAACTTGACAGTAATCTGCAATTCTGACGTGAAAACCACATACCTTAATTTTATTCCCCTGTTTTTAGATCACTCTGTTTTTACTTTTTTTGTATACGAAATACAAGGCAAGTACTGCAATCAACGAGAAAACTTAAATTAGAGATTTTGACGAATGCACAGTTTCAAACCTACTTGAGTCCGAAAAATACATTTTGGTCATTATAATAGCCACTCTACTTGTCAGCCGCATAACTCAAAGAACTTTGAGGTATACATCTGAAATTTGGTATATGGACTTAACATTAAATTTGAAACCTCTATAAAATTTTCAGCGAAATCTGTATGGCTGTTTGAGAACAAGCGAACTCAATAATTACAAAATGCAAAAATCTAGGTAGAAAAAATTTAGAGCCTAAAACACAAATATTTATCAAATTTTAAACCTAATCCATCAAATGGTTGGCCGCCTATCGGTCTGTGCTCTCGCATGCGTGTAAAATACACTTCATAAACGCAATGACTTCAATCAATAAAAATCGATATGTTGTATTGTGACTACTAGTGTATTTTGTGTCAAATTTTGGGGCCAATTGGATTGCAAAATACACATTCCCTCAGCAGTTACACTAAAAACCTAGATTCACTTTAATTTTTGCACGCAAGGTAATCGTGGCATTACCCAAGGTTCCCAATTTTATTCGGTAGAAGGGAGAAGGATCTTTTTTAGAAAATACTCGAGAAATTCTTGGGGAAACTATTCCCGTTGGTTCAGATTCAGAGAAGTCTGAAAACGAGAAGGTTGGTCAAAAATTCAAAACTCTCTCTCTCTCTTTTTTTGGGTCTTACATAATTTTATATACAAATTACTTTTATTTTATCCGGTCACGTGTTAAAAGTTGCATTTCCTTAGATTTATTTTGCGATGATAGCTGTTTTGTTTTATTTGAACTTCTGTCATTGTTTTCTTTTATTTTATTCAGTCACGTGCTAAAAAATGGTTAAAATATTTCTTTAAAAATTCGTTAAAAATAGAAGCTTAAGTTATACATTAAAACATTGATACCATTAGAAAGCTAATTTTTTAATCTTTAAATTGATGTTAAAATCATGTTTGTGAGATAATATTTTCGGAAGTTATAGAGGAAAAACCTCGAAATTTCGCTTAAATTTTAATTAATTCAAATTCTAATTAAAAATTCGAAAAAAGGGCTCCAAGGTGAACATTTCTGACCTTCAAGGTATACATGTACCAAATTTGGTAACTATAGGTCCAATGATCTGGCCTGTGGAGCTCCAACACACACACACACACACACACATTGAGCTTTATTATAAGTACAGATTAAGTAAACACTTGGGTGAATTTCTTCGGGAGTAATAAAATAAAACTATTTCAACTAGCACGAAAATAGCTCAAAACCCTCGAAATAAGCCACATTTTCTCAAAACTAACAGCATATATACTTATGACTGAGAAGAAATAGTAACGAGCAATTGGACAAATTAAATCCAAATGGGTGCTGCAAAGAGATTCTGATTGCCTTGACATGATGTACTGAATTCTCGTCAAAAAAAGTGAAATAAAAGAATTATTGGCCTGAGAGGTATATGCCATTTGTTTGATTACTGAAGGCTGATAGATAGTTCAATAACGCTTCTACTTGCTTTTAGACTTGATGATAATAATAGCAAACAAAGAGAGAGAAAAAAAAGGAATTTTCTATTATTAGCTTATTATACAACAGGTTCATTTTGTCAATCACGTAGATTTGATGCCTCCCAACTTTGTTGCAATCTCCAAAAGCCTGAAAAGAAAGGGAATATTTAAGAGTTTATTTTACATAAATAACATGGAAAAATACTTAGTTGGAAGTTTAAATAATAAGAAATTTACTATTTGACTATACAAACAATTTTGTGAACTGTGAAAAAATTAACTAATTTTTCGTTGCTCTTCATAATTATTACTTAAATGTTAATCGCTTGTATTTAGCCATAGGAATGAAAGTTTATTAACCAACGGGAGCGTCTCTTCACAACTTTCTCGCATAATCTCTATTAAAAGCATCATCCAAGAGGGCGCCTTTCATTGCATTGGCATACAATAGCTAAATATTAACCATTGAGTTGAATTTTACTGAATATATTGTGTCATCCTTGGCGAGTTATTTGGCGATTAAGCTCTGGCATACAGCTTATAAAACCCAAATACCGAATCTGTATTTCAAATGCGTTTTTAAGAATACCGATCGAAATAAAATAAAAATTGATACAAAACTACAGTTTTAATCAAAAAAAAATCTCATACCATGGTTCATATGTTTAAATCAGTGCATTTTTGAGTTATCATGTTTACATTTTTCTGAAAATACAGACCAATAGACGTCCTTATTCGATTTGGCTCAAAATTTGATAAACGTAGCCTATAGATGTTAAATCTGCATATCGAATTTTATCCACCTAGTTCTCGTCGTTTTGCAGCTATCGTGTTAAATTATATTCACACAACGGACAAACAGATTTTTTTGAGTGGATTTTGCTCAAAGTTTTATAGAAATCTATAGATTTGATATAGAGCAATATATAAATTTGATGTATCAAATTTCTTCCATCTTGATCAAAGCAGCTTTTGAGTGAACTATATCAAAAACAGACAGAGAGACATTTTCCAAAACTGTGTTTTTTTTAGAGCTCAGGAAGGTCTTAAACTTTGATATATTCATCAAAATTTGGAGTTTGAATTTTTGACGATTACTATACCTTCTTGACGATTAAAATACTTTTTATTCATCCACTCGAGTTCAAATGCATTTTTAAAACTTGTGAGGGAAGACACTTCATGTTAATATAGGTTTTTTTTCTAATATTAATTCATTAATCAAATATAATAAATTTGTAATACTTTAAGTATAATTTTTGCAGTTTGTAATGAAAATTGAAATTGACCGTTAGCTCAATCGGTAAAATGTAGGTTTTCAGTTTTTTTCAAGTGAAGGTGAAGAATGCGAGTTCAATTCTTGCGAAAATCAATAATTTTTTGAAAATTATTTAATAAAAAGTAATTAAAATAAATTGTTTCTTTGTTGACCTCAGTAGAAACTGAATTTTAAAAAATTTATATTTTTTTAACAAATAGACTGCTGTACCATATTGCATATCTTAATACTATTAGACTTCACTAAAAAATCATTGAAAGTCTGAAATAAATCTGCAAGAATGAAATGAGAGCAAGAAAACTCGTTCATTCTTTACTTAAGTAATATTAACATAAATACGATTAAAAACCTTTCTCACATCGATTAAATTATAATTGGATATAAGAATTGACTGGTTAGGGTTTTTCAGATTACTTTCTTATGATCAGAAAAATGTCTTATTTTAAGACTGCAACAAAAAGTTGAAAGGCAACTGATATAAATATCAAAAGAAAGTTACATTCTTATTTACTCTTATTCAATTACATTTAATTCTTATTTTATTCATTTATTTATTCTGTTGTGACTTATGGCACTTTACAAACTTGCTGAAGGCAACAGATATAAATATCCAAAGAAATGTGCATTCTTATTGACTCTTATCCAACTACATTTAATTCTTATTTTACTCATTTATTTATTCTGTTGTAACTTATGGCACTATACAAACTTGCTGAAAGGCAGCAGATATAAATATCCAAAGAAATTTACAGTCTTATTGACTCTTATTCAACTACATTTAATTCTTATTTTACTCATTTATTTATTCTGTTGTGACTTATGGCACTTTACAAATCCGCTGACGGTTATCTCTCAGCAATTTAAGTCAAAAGAGCGTCTCTTGTTTCTTCAGTAACTCCAACAAGGGTCAAGAGTGGGACCTAGCTACTCACACATCGCAACCCTTTTATAGGGTGAACTTCATTCATACATTTCATTCCCTCATTCGCAGATCGTAATTTAGACCTGAATCATAGAACGATCACCTCTGATGCAGCACCCCCAATGGTATTACTCTTAATATGGAACCAATTTGTAATCACGTCATTATTTATACGAGCTCCAGCCATCAAATACATTGAGCGTCTTTGACCGGCGAGGTTCGAACTGGCAACCCAAAGGATACGAATTCACCAACCTACCAGCCAGGCTATCCTGGGCTTTCATATTCCAATCACTAATTAATTGATTCATTAAACTAATTTTGAGATGATATTTTTAACACCATTTGCTAATGAATATGAGAAAAAATAACTTCAAAATTCATAGTTGAGGGTGATCAGCGAATAAGCCCTGATTTCAAAATTAAATATCTCTACAAAAAAGATCGATAGAATTATGAGGTAAACTGTACGTTTATTAGCAAAACTATAAAAATAGTGAACAATCGTTAAAAGATGGCGTTCTGCGCTGAAAACTCTTTCTCTGAAAGGAGTCTTAAAAATAAAAAATAAAGTGATGCGGTCTTTGCAATCAAAACACAATTTTTTCAAATGAACAATGAGGTGGCGTAATCGAACAATGAAATTTGACATCACGTCTTGCAATGTCTCCACGGAAATGGAATCACATGCAACAGCAATCAACGATTCAAGCTCATCTAGAATGGTGGGATTGTTTCTATAGACAGTGTCTTTCAATGCTCCCCACAGAAAGAAGTCGCAAGGAGTCAGATCGGGAATCATTTTTCATTTTTGACGTCTCACTGAAAGCGTCTATGGGCATTGTGATAAGAGCGTTATCTGTTAACGATTTTCGTAACTGAATTTCCTAAACTTTTGTACAGTATTTTTGCAGTTTTGCTAATAAACGTACAATTTACCGCCTAATTCTATCGATCTCTGTTGTAGAGATATTTAATTTTGAAATTAGGGCTTATTCGCTGATCACCCTGTATGTAAAATAACGAATAATAAATAGAAGCATAAGCAAATTAATTCTTAAAAATCCACCTTTTTTAGCCTACAAGTATATTTTAAGAAAAAGCGTATTATTCAATTTATTGATTTAAAATTTTAATTCCTGAATAAGTTTTTAATTCATGAAGAGATGATACATTAGTTACTCTAGTTTTGTTAAATTAACGTCTCTCTGAAGATATCAAAGGGCTATTTTGCAACTGTTCCTTTTGTTGTCGAGGTTAACATTTAAGCCAGATGGCACGCCATTCTTTACATCTGACCTATGTGTGAACTTGGCAAAGCAATGAATTTCACATGTATGACTATCAAACCAATGTTATATATGAAAGAAAAACACATATCTTTCAATATTCATGGAACTTCCCTTTACGAAATTGTCTTGTAAGACTAAAATAGCAGAATGGCCAAACAGAATGGCCAAACTTCTGTTTGGCCATTCAAGCCATTAAGCTTAAGTTCATTCAAGCCATTAAGTTAAGGCCATTCAAGCTTAAAGTTTGGCCATTCAAGCAGAATGGCCAAACTTCTAATACTGATCAGCTACAATGATATGCATGTATATGGACAAATCCTATCATCAGTTTCTTGCCAAAATTCCTAAATATTTTATTTAGAGAAAAATTATCATAAATAACCAATACTTTTTCTTGATGAGAACGGAATAAAAGGATAATAATAAGTTTACATGTGTGTGTGTGGCGATTTGATGTGATAACGTTATATACCTTTGAACAGTTTAATTCCGACAATCGCAAAGAAAAGTTTTGTGCTGAAGTTCACCTCATCATCAAACTCCCCTTCCCCTTTTAAAGAATAAAGTGTTGTTTCACAAACAAGTTCTCTGACCAATTCTAACTCAAGTTATTCAAATTTAGAGACAGGATGATAAAATCAACCGATTTCTTCTTGGTGTATTTTTAAAGTTTTAACTAACTTAAGGTATCCGACTACGTTAAAAACACTGGTTTTCGACCACATTGGCGATATTTTTTAAATTCTTATTATTTCTTGCAGTTCAGGCCTTTTTCTTCCCAAAACAGTTTATCTTTTCTAAGAAAAGGAAGGCCTGAGCTATCATTCAGGGTCGCAAATTTTTCAACTAAATTTTGTCTTTAATTTCAATTTTCTCAAAACTTTAGTTTTTATAAAAATTATCCATTATTAACATTGTTAACTCAAAAACTAATCGAGGTATTCACATAAAAATTTCAATGCATGTTTTAAATAATAGGATGAATGAAATGAGCCAAAAGTTTTATTGTTGGAGAAATAACTTTTTATTTTTAGGTGTTTTTAGAAAAATTAAGGCATGAATTTATAGAAAAAATGTATATATGCGTATCTTTTTACCCATCACTTCTTTGCATCTGAAGAAAATTCTTAGATTTTGGTTCATTTCATTCATCATTATATTCTATAGCTTGTGTACAAAGAAAAATAGGATTGCTGCATTACAATTTTGTGTAGAGTGTTAACCGTTTCGGTTAAATTTCAATACAATTTACTGTTAATTTTCCTATTTCTCAAAACAATATTATATTTTCAAATAATTTTGTTGTATTTATGGTATTTTGTACTATAATTGAAAATACTTCTAAAAAACGTAATTTTGAATAGTATTTTTTAAAATCCAATTTAAAAAAAAATTTCCTTCGAACGTAGTCGGATACCTTAAGAGGCACTCCATGCAGAGTATGCACATTTTTGTTGTTGCGTGTTCTAAATCATTAGTCGTTATTACTTTCGATTATTTTAATACAGAACCACAAATGTTTAAGAACATAGCACGACACAAATTTGACAAATAAAAATATCAAAGACAAAAAAGTAATAATTCCAGAATTATTTTTAACCGGCTTTTTACCGATGTCCGACTCAATCTCCCATAATTTTATCTAACTGAAAAATGCAAATTAACAAAATTTTATGTCTCAAAAAGTTAAATTGAGGACAAATAGTTTTTAAATCGATGCTATTTATTCTATTTCGGTTTTTTTGGAACGATTCCAAAACCCGTGGGTAAAGTTTTCGTCGCTCCGCTATAAGGTATTAGTTTATCGTAAACTAAATAAGAATAGGCCCCATATCAATAAATATATGCTTATGTAATTCGAAATAAAAAAGAAAAAAAATTAAATTGTATGTTTCTAATTCCCTGTAATTGAAAAGTCAATAATGTATGACCATTTAAATTGATGTTATATACTGAATGATTGATAAAATCCCTTTAAATTTAAAATCAAAATGATGCCTCGAAGAGAGTAATCCTTGTTGGTTGTAAACGAATACGCTGCATGTACAATGGTTTAGATATGCATCCCAAAACACATCCACTAAAAATATCGTAACTCTTCTAGATTCTAACTAAAAATAATAATTTTTGCTATAGATTTTTTCTTAATTTTTAGCGCATTTCAGTAATATTTTTTCAAATGGGCATCACATCAAAAAAAAAAAAAAACGTTATCTTGAAAATTATAATGTATTTATTTAAGTTGTTTGTTTATCGTGATTTTTTTATCACTGATATGTTTTTTAATTCCGAAAAGTATATAGTGTTCATACTTCCTCTTCTTTCATACAGCCGACCACCCCGCAACCACTGAACGTAGCAATATCGACAGGATTTGTTGTGGTCGAATGCTGAATAAGTATTGCCCAACCTTACATTGACCGAACAGACAAACTAAAGGCCTTATCACACGGCAAAATATCGTCTGCACTTTCCGTCAGCAATTTCCTGTTTCTACCCTCAGAACCGGTCAAGCAAGTTTCATAATCGACAACTTTCTCTAACCAGCTAGAAAATGCCGTCGATAGTGAAGGAAATATTGTCCGCAAACGAAATTCAACCAATCATGTGAAACTTTGAAGTGACACCACTTTCGTTGTCGTTTGCTGACTGAAAGTGCCGACGATATTTTGCCGTCCGATAAGGCCTTGACATTCCTTTCGGGGGAGTAAATAGTTGTCTTACTCCCCATCTGCACGCTCTCAAAAAGTTGGAATTATACTATCAATCTTTAACATCATATCCATCAGGGTTTTGAGATTACCTGGTACCATCAGTACTGTACTTAAGTCATTATTGACAATCTTCAGGTCCTTCTTTATCTCTGAGATCTCCATACATTCCATTAAATAGTAACAAATAGTACCAATTTCTCCACAAAAGCATTTTATTTTTCTGCGTTCTTCCAAATCTTTGGAAAATAGTGTTTATACTGAGTGAAAAGACAATGCGTGCATAAACACAGACCTTTAAAAAAATTTGTAACAATTTACATAAAACTTGAATTGGTTTACGGATAATAATTGAAGGAAGTAAATGATTTTTTAAATTCAAAACGAATTTTATTCAAGCGAGTGTGAACAATGTAAATATGATTTGACATTTGTTTATTATATATTCTAGCAAAAATAAGTAAGTTGCTTATTTAAAAATGATAATAATATTTATAATAATAAAATAAAATAAAATCCTCTTCCACCAAAGCACAGAGTAATGTCTTGATCTCGATAGATCAAAGATTACTCAGAATTTTTAGACACTTCTTTATTTTACAGCCCTATATATGTACAAATAACAACTCGTTCTTATCTTGATTAAATAGTTGCTATTCACACCACAACAGTCCAAGTTAAAGGGATTTACTTGAAGATCAGTTCCCACTTAAATTGTAAACACAACACCACTGGGAATTCAAGGGTTGGTCAGTCAGTGATCATTTCAGGCTGCGCTCGAAATCTCCCTGACTCGTCGCGTATAGCAGCAGTCTCCCAAAAACTCTCTCTCCTCTTTCCAAAACACTCTTGCGTATTTTATCTCAGCTACAGTCTCCGCCTCCTCTTCCTCAGTGGCTACTGGCCTCTTCTGGCCTATCATGTCCTGCAAAAGGGTCCTTTTCAAGAGTGCCAGTCCGTCGTTGGAAGGTAATTAAGGCGGGCCAAAAATTCTGGAACATGGGGCTCGCTTACAATAGGGAAATTTGGCATTCAGATGTTTGAATGTTCCATTGTCTCTGAAAGCATTACCACTGTCTTCTGGACGAGGAATTTCCGCGTGTCTTCTTTCAGCTATAGATGCCTCAAGTACCGAAAAGGGACCATCTGCAACATCTGGTTATCTCAAACACAAAGGCAGGTCTAGCAAACACAAAGGCAGATCTAGCAAACACAAAGGCAACACAGCTGGAGGAAATATTTTATCACTAAAGGGGGAAGGGGAATGTTAGAACAGTCTCAAAAAATTGACAATGAAATTTTGGTGTGAGAAACGAATATCGAATTTCATCCATTCACTACTTTGCGATTTTGAATTACAGTTTTAATATATACAGAAATAATTCCAAAACCGACTTGCTGGGGTAAAGACTTGAGTGCGGAATTTCATCTTATAGTTCGTATACATTATTTTAAATGTTGCAGTATACAGGGTGTTTTGAAAACCGTGACCGTGACGTTTATTCCTTAAACATTGATCACAGATATATACTGTAAATTGGAAATCTGCATAAAAAAAGGGGCGAAATATTATGAAATCGATTGAAATTTTCAAGGGATTAAACTTTTAAAAAATTCAAAAGTTAAATTTTTATACGGACCCGGTAGAAAAAAAAACCCACTGTGTTAAATGTGCCCCATATTCTAATAAGGTTATGTGCAAAATTTTGACACTTTATTATAAAAAAAATTTCAAAGATATGAAACAGCATAAACGCTGACTTGAACCTCTTATCGTTGCCTGAACGTGAAAAATTATATCGGATGTTCGTGTTTTAAGAGTTGTACACAAATAAACAGAAAAAAATCATTAATAAATTCATTAATAGTAATTTTTCTATTCATTGTTTCAAAAGTATTAGAAATTTGTATTAATACTAAAATAAAGGAAAGATTACATAATTTTTTTACAAGCTCGTTGACTGTGCTATTTTTGTTATATTCTGTAATTCATGATGCAAAATTTTAAAGTATTTTTCAGGAAGTATAGATTTTAAAATTTGTATTTAAAATTAAAGGTATGAGGCATATTTTATTTCCTTATGATGCATTCTTGTGTTGCGTCATCTGCACTGAAGCTGTTAGCATTTGCTAACAGCTTAACTAATTTGGGATTGACCCTTCACCCTCTTGGTTTTAATACATCTTTTAGAATTGAAAATGATAAAATTCTGTGATTTTGTACACGACTTTAAAAGAGGAGGGAGAACATTTTGCTCACTGGGCAATATTTGTATGGGGTCCGTATAAAAATTAAAATTTTGTATTTTTTGTAGTCTAATCCCCTGAAAGCTTTAATTGGTTTCATAACATTTTGTACCCTTTTTATGCAACTTTGTAATTTAAAGTATATGTCTATGATCAATATTTAAGGAATAAAAACCACGGTCAAGGTTTTAGAGACACCCAGTATCATTTTTATAATGTTTATTACTTTATGACATTAAGGCAAAAAGATAATCTGTGGTTTGTGTTTCAGGGAAACACCCCACCAAGATCTCAGCCAGAGTTTTTCCTGCGTGGAAGCGTCCGATCCTCAGATGAGGTAAGGAGGCAATCTAACAACTGTATCAGGGTTTTTTGAAAAAAACAAACAAAAAAAACATGATATAATAATATTGTTTCCATGTGTCACTTTTTATGGATAACGAATGGGAGAAGAAATTAGTTGTCTTATATTTCACCTACGAATAACAGAAGTGTTCATTAAAGGTTAAAGATAATTTGAATCGATGTGAAAAACACGATCGGATATCGACATTAAAAATATGGATCGACAATTCGATGAAATTCAAAATTTTATTCAAATTTTATTTTATTAACTAATTCGGATTTTTTTTTTTGTTATTAGATATGACCTTCCACCAGATTAACCTGGAATACTCGGGCGTGTACTGTTTGTTCTAAAATGTCTGAGAAAAAATGCCAAAATACTATTTTATGTCTAGTTAATGGTTTAATTAAAAGAACACCCCCGATATGCAAATTACCTCTTTTCAAAGTATATACCTGCCAAATTTTTTAATTCTGAGATCAACCTTTTTCTTGAAAAGCTTTAATACTAGCACATACAGGCAATTCCCCGACCTAGCAAGAGGTCAACGAAGAGCAACATCGCCTGACAAATAGGAACAAACGACACGACATTTGAGGATATTACTCGCTTGCAAACAAGAAAGGACCCTATTGTTAAAAGACAGAAAAAAGAACCGGAAAAATTACAATTTACATTATATATTACACTGTGGAGCATTAGAAATGCATTAAATACCTTAAATGTACTTTAATTTTTTACATTAAAAGAGAACTAAAGACAAGAGCATTGACAAAATGTCCCAATAAAAGATTTAATGACTGGAATTTTTCGACGTCAAGGGATATCTAATTTCTTCGACATCTGAATCTTTTTTTCCCTCCAAAGTGCACTGCCTTTGATCACGTGATTTTTTTAGCTTTCTTCGCTGCCAGTCTGACTAGTCAAAGAAATGATTTTGATGTACAGAAAATATACCTAGTGTAGTACGACTTGAATTTTGGAAGGAACCATTAAGTGCATAAATATTCATTTCTTTATAATGAAATATTACAAAAGAAACTGAAAATGGTATATGCCTCTCTTTCTTGAACCACAGAAATAACTAAATTAAATACAATCAAAATTTATTGCATCAGATTCGTTAAAAGAAAAAAAACCTTCAAAAATGAGAGCATCTGATGCCCGAAGATTATAAATGAATTGAGCACTGCAATTATCGACCATCTTTTCCCTGCGAATGCGTTAAAACCGACCCTCGAAAGAAGAATGATCCAGAACTAGCGTTTAAGTTGAGTGACGTGTCTTTTGTCCCTGCTCGTCACGTCGGATCGATAGCCCTATAAGAGACGAGTGCCAAAAACCATGTTAGTGGCACGGAGGCAATTTCATTTCGATAAAAACCCTCGTGTTCGGAGGAAAATGTTATTTCTTCTTTTTCTTGAGTTTTTCGAAGAAATGAAATCCCGATCAGTAATGACTCCGGTGAAATGGTGCGTCTCCTTGATGGATTGGGCTCACGTGCTCTGCATGTGAACGGCCGATCACGAAAACAGTTGGCGAGGAGATTCACTCCTTTTTCCAGTGAATCGACAAAGAAAATGACTTGAGCCCACAGATTCTGACTTTTCAATGGTTGTTTACGAAATGTTTCGAAATTGAAGTCATACATTTGTGTTTATTTACTGAGATATTAAACTAAGATGAGATGGTCTAATAGTTAAAGATTTGGACATCTATGACATACAGGATGATCAGCGAATAAGCCCTGATTTCAAAATTAAATATCTCTTCAATAAAGATAGATAGAATTATGTGGTAAACTATACGTTTATTGGCAAAATTGTAAAAATGCTGTACAGAAGTTTAGAAAATTTAATCACGAAAATCGTTCACAGATGACGCTCTAATCTCAATGCCTATAAACGGTGCCAGTGTGACGTCAAAAATGAAAAATGACTCCCGATCTGACTCCTTGTGATTTCTTTTTGTGGGGAGCATTTAAAGACACTGTCTATAGAAACAATCCCGCCACTCTAGTTGAGCTTGAATCGTTGATTGGTGTTGCATGTGATTCCATTTCCGTTGAGACATTGCAAGATTTGATGTCAAATTTCATTGTTCGATTACGCCTCCTCATTGTTTCGAATGATGAACATTTTAAAAAAATTGTATTTTGATTGCAAAGACCACATCACTTTGTTATTTTTTTTTACTTAAGATTCCTTTCAGAGCAGAGCTCTATCTGTTAACGATTTTTGTAACTACATTGTCTAACTTTTGTACACTATTTTAACAGTTTTGCTAATAAACGTACAGTTTACCGCATAATTCTATCGATCTTTTTTTGTAGAGATATTTAATTTTGAAATCAGGGCTTATTCGCTGATCTCCCAGTATAAGGTATAAGAGACGACTTTCCATGAGGGACAGTTAACGAATACTTGTTAATGCTTCTGAAATCAACGTAATTTTATGACTTGTCAATTATGCAGAGTTGTAATGCAATTTTAATATTGCAATAAAATATAAAGGTGTCGACGGTTTTGTTATAATTTGTGTTTTCATTAGAAATGAATAATTACATTGGCTTTTCATGGCAAATAATATACTAATATTTGTTGACGTTACTGAAACGATTGGAATTTCGGGTCTAATCGATTATGTTATATTGCTATTTTATGCAGTAGTAATATTGTAGTAAGGTATAGACGATTTTGTTGCAATTTGGGTTCCATAAGAGATTAATTATCACATTGATTTTCCATGATGAGTAATATACTAATGTTTGCTAATGTTACTGAAATTATCATACTTTTGTAACTAGTCAGTTATGTAATATTACTATTTTCTGCAGTTGTAACATTTTAATAAGGTATAGAAGCATTTCTTGTAATTTTTGTTTCATAAGCTATTAATTATCACATTGACTTTTCATGACGGATAGTACACTAATATTTGCCATGTTACTGAAATCATCATACTTTTGTAACTATTAGTTACGCATTATTGCTATTTTATGCAGTTGTAATATTGTAGTAAGGTATATGCACCTTTGTTGTAATTCGGGTTCCATAAGAGATTAATTATCACGGTGACTTTCCATGACAGATAGTGTACGAATACTTGCTAACGTTACTGAAACTTTCAGAATTTTGTGACTAATCAATTATGCAGTATTTATATTTTTTGCAGTTTTTACATTGTAGTTACGTGAGAATCTTTGAAAAAAAGCTTAATGTTTTAAAATTGTCACTAGCACCGATGGCGCAGAGCCTAAATCATGTTCTCTATTGCTCAAAAACTGAAGTTTCCTTCTTCAGAATGGCAAAATAGAAATAGAAATGTATATTTTACTTCTTGAAACTGAAATAAAATTGGGGATTATAGTCTTTGTCGCTCCATATCCCAAAATATTTACATTCAAGAACTGAAATAAATGAAGTCAATTTCATTGGGATTTTCTCATATGAAATCTCATCATAAAATATTTTAAAGCGTAGAAACGACTGAATAAAATGGAATTCAGATAGAATCTCAATACATACGATTATTTGTGCGTTTTTTTAAACATTTGAAAATAAAAGTTATGATGTTTTGTCCTTGAACAGAGAGATCACAAACTGATTCTCTTGTAAAAGATTGAATATTTTGATATTGAAGACCATTGTGGTTAGTTATATCTTGTTACAGGGGACTCACTCCTTGTATTAGGTTGGAAACTATGAAACGGAAGTTTTCTGTTTACTTTTACTGTCATTCAACGCCCGTTTCATAGTTTCCAACCTAATAACTGGCCTGCATATTATACTTCTCCTTTTTAAGAGAAAGCATCAGAGCTCTTAAACATACTTGTACATTGCATATGACTACAGAAGTGGGCAATAATCACGATAGAGTATGGAATATATTCAAATAAAATTGACAATGCAATTTATTTGTATAAACAATGTAAAAATAAAATAATTTCAGTATCATCTACTCGTGATGACATCTTAATAAGCCAGTAACTGCCACTAAACATCGGTGGCCTCTTTTGTATAGAGGATAAGTTACTCGGCTGCAAATCGGAATATCGCGGGTTCGATCCTTGGCGGAATTAAACCTACACATTGGCACAATTCCGCCAACACTTACGCCAATTCTCCTTAGACGTATTAATTCATAAGACATGAAAGTTGCAAATACCTATCACATTAACGTTAAAAATGCATAACTAAACATTTTTGATTCAATAAACACATCACAGTATGTATTTGGCGGAAAATATTTTTATATTTTTAAAGAGCCTATGGAAGTGGTCTTCACAAAATTTTCTAGCATATTCTCTAATAAACTTATAATATCAAAATATTTCTGAGACGACATTAACGTATAAAAGTTAAAACACATTATATTTTGGCGTGAATAAGGCATTTTCACTGCATCCGTCTTAGTATACTTGGTGATTAATCTTTAGCTTGCCTTGATAGTATCAAGAAGTCGAAATTGTGCGCTAGAAGCCTTTTTCTCAGCCGATTGAAACAAAAAGGAAGTCACAAAACTCTACTTGTAATCACAAAATTCCATACAGAATTTTATATATTTAAATCATTGTATTTTTGAACAATCTAATTTATAGACCGGCTCTTATTTGGATTTGATTCAAAATGTGGCAGGTGTCTGCACTATAGTTCGTGAATATATGTGCTGCTTTTATATATCTAGCTCCCTTCATTTTATAGTTATGATGTTTGCATGTATTTGAATAACGAGAGAGACTGACTTCTTGTGCAGAGATTTTATTCAAAATATGATAGAAATCTGCACATTTGAAGTAAAGACTGTATACCAAATATTACATATCTAGCTCAAAGCGATTTGAGTTATCTTTGTCACAAACAAACAGACATTTTCCGAAAATGTGTTTTTCTAACTCAATGGGGTCTAAAATGTGGAAATTCGTCAAAATCTGAAGTTCGAAGTTTATGACAATTACTAAACTTTCTCGATCTTAATGAACACGAAAAAGTAATATAATTTCAACTTCTTAATTATGTTACCTTAGTGAAATAGTCAAGTGCATTGTAATTGCTTTATTTCCAAAGTGATTATATATGAATTATTATATATAAATGCTGCAAAGATAAAATAATAATTTCTTATTTCAGCATTAAAAGTCAAATAATGATGAGCAAAACGTTGCAAAAGACAATTTTTTCAAAAGGGAAAAATGATCATCTAGCAATATTGTGCTTTTTCATTTGATCACTGAATTAATGAAATAGGGGGGAAAAAGAAAAATGTTCTCTCCCTCACTCTCTCCCTCTTTCTCTCTCTCTCTCTCTCTATATATATATATATATATATATATATATCGAATAACAACTGATTTACAAAACACACTTAGAAATGTTGGACGATACACTCTGACTTTCGAATTCATATTTAACAGTGCACGAATTAAAAACACTTCGGCACCATTATACTGTTAAATGTCGAAGGAGACTATGTTCATAAATAACTTTTCACTTATTTCACAAACACAAAGCAAAGAAATCATACAGAGAGACGAGACTCTTTATAACTAACTCCATTATGAAGTAAATGAAAATAGTAGATGATTTTTAGGAACAGATATTTAATTATTTTCTGAGTTCCACATTTCATAAGACAAGACAAACATGAACGCAAAAATACACGACATTCATTTAGAATAAACCTAATAATGACTTATACAAGAAAGATATCAAAAATATACCCTCGAGTTCATCACGTAACGCCAACTGCTGTATGAAAAAAAAGTACAATTAAGTAACCGCTACAAACTTAATCTTTTCCAATTATATGGAGACATAATAGAAAATAATTAAGATTCTTGGATTTTTGCATGGGCTTTTTAAATAATCCTAGCAGTTGCTTATCGATAAGAATATTTTACAAATTTGGCTATTTGATGACATTCTTCAAAAAAATATTATTTTCTCATCCTTCTTTAGAATTCCAGTAGAGAGTTTTGAGGCGAGCAATTGCATTTGGTTTAACAAAATGATTTTATATTATTATGAGAAAGGAATGACTATTTATATAGGTATAACTAAAATTTAAATTTAAATTTCATGCTCCCAAAGTGTGATTTTGGAGCTGCTACAAAGACACACATTCATGGGCGTTTTCAACTCATCTTCCTCGCAACTACTTTTATCCTAACACTCCATTTCACTTTTTTGGTCATGGGGCTAGAACGGCAGCATGGAGACTGATGACAATTCAAATGAAAAAATTACAGTTTGAAATGACGTAATTGGTAATAAAATTTTATAAATTTTCGATTTATTGATTCATTCATTTAATTCATTTTGTACCAAAACAAATTAAATATTAAAAAAAATGTGAAATTTATTTTCACACGATTTAATTTTGTTTTTAATATCTATAACAATAGGAAGAAGAGAAAAATTCAAAGGAATAGTAATAACAACAACAAAAAAAGCAAAAAGCGTTTTTTTTATTCTTTTTTTTTATGTATTCTAAAATTCTCCGAGCTTTCGCACATGCATTAGGAGGGGTTTAATTCTTTAAAATAGCAGTTAGAGGAAATACGAAATGAGAGGAATTTTACATTTAACAACAAAATAAACTCGGATTACTCACCGACTGAATTAAAATAAGACAGACAGAAACGACACGATATTCACGTACACGTGAAAAAAATTGAATAAAGAACTGTCTAACATGGCAAAAATCAAGATCAAAGGAAGAAAAATTCCCGAAATACCCTCATCTTTCCTCGTCTCTCCCCTTAATGAGTTAAAATGGTCGAAAAGAGGTCGTCTCAAAATATGAAACGAACAGTAATTATCTAACGTCTCCTGATTTAATAAACAATAAACAGTTTTTAAAAAACGAATTTTTATTCTGAGAATAAAAAGTTTAAATTTTCGTTTATCAAAAGCATGAATACCAAAAAAAAGTTTTAAAAAATTCAAGATGCTAAAAGAAATATTCGGTACTTTTCCATAATGCCGGCGCAAATATCGCCAAGCTAACTTTTTGGCAACAGCACACAATCGAATTTTGGCGCCGGCGACAAAATGGCCGCGACTTTCTTTGAAAATGTGGCGGCAAAAGGTTACCGGCGGCGATATTCCGTTTGGGGTAGATTGCATCATCATTGGCGACTTTTCAACTGCGCCGGTATAATGGAAAAGTACCTAATATTCTAACCAAAATAGAATTGTAATCGTGTTTACATTATTTTTCAATTTATAAAGAATTTTATTGCATTCCGTATTCATTTTAGCAACATTTCTTTACATTATTTTTTTCATCATCTGATGTGTTTATGATTTAATTTTGTAGAATCTTACTTGATATATATTTTTTCCTAAGATTTCTTACACCAATTGTCATCTAAACCAGCACCACTTTTATTCTTTTTTATATATAAAAAGTTTGTTTTCAGTGTGAGAATGTGGCAACAGGAAATAAGGTACTGATATAAATACGGTGTTTTCTTGTTAACAATGTGTGTTTTCACTCAAAGGAAGTTATAAATAATGACCTAGAAGAGTATCTACTAAATATCTTTTCGAGGCCAAATCATTGGGGTAAACTTATTAAAATCACGAAATATTGTAGTGCTCCGGAAATTAGATGCGATAAAAGTTAGTAACCTTTATTTTATTATGTATATTCTGTAACAGAGGAAACAATGTTTCGGGCTTCTAATAATTTTACCCAAACTATTTAGCTTGAAAAAGATATTTAATAGTTATTCTTCTAAGTATTTAATTATAACTTATTTTAAGTGAAAACAGACATTGTTAATAAAAGACCATCTTTAATTTAGTCCTTTATTTCCAGGTTTCCACAACCTCACACTGAAAACAAACTGTATCAAAAAATAAAAATGGCTTCTTTTAAGGCATACTTTAAAAAAATTTTAGTTTTAGTATTTAATGTACTTCATAATTCAGTAGTATACCACTTATACAAAGTCAGTGTTTGAGAAATAATCAATTAAACGATAATCAAATTTGAAAATATAGAAATACTACTTTGTATTGTAGCATAACGCTACAAAAAAATCCAGCATTCAGGTATGGGAAATGGGTGAAAAATTGGTTTCAAAACTCCTCATATAAATAAATATGAAATATGAAATGACTACATAAAAATATTCATTATTACTACAAAATTGAATAAAATGTTTTTTTTTTTAAAGAATATTGTGAAACTTGTGATTTTTTTACTACGGATTAACAGGAGAAAAAAGTTTTAAGAAAATATTTATAAGATTTTATTAAATTTTCAAAGCCATCAGTATTCGTAAACGCCCTTTGTGAAGACGTATTTAACAGCTTTATTGCAATGATAGATGTTTCCAAAGCGATAGACAACTGTCAAACGTTTATTGATTTTGCAACAAAGCAGAGTATGCCAATACTGGGAAAAACTATTACAAATAAGGTGTCGGTCAACAGATTTGTGTTCAAATGCTCTCTAGGAAGCTTTTATTTAGTCGCTGTTACCCTTGGCAACGGCCTTCGTCATGGTAAACTGTACCCTTTGATTCCCAGAATGTTTTTCCCCAAGAAAAAGATAACTGCATTCATTGCAAAACTACGCATGCGCCATGAATAATGAAAATAAATAAATGAATAGCAAATGTTTTAAATTTGGTAATTATTTTTGTATGCTAATACATATCTAAACAGCTCATGAGGCTTTTGTAGGAATGGGTTTATTTTCTTGTTCAATAAATAAATATTTTATTAATACTTTTTGAATTTTTTTGTTTAAAAAAATATTTTTCACTACATACAAAAACAATTTTTGATTGAAATGTTTTTTGAAACATATCTTTTCCAAAATTTTTATTTATTAAAAAAATAAAATTCCCCAAAATGATTATAGCCTGTTTTTATGTGTAACGACGATTATTTGAAACAAAATTATTGTGCTTAGATATTTTTTCTAAAGAAAGGAATTCGATAGAATTGTACACAGAGTGTTCATAAAGTCCTTTTAGAAATTTAAAAAAAAGGAAATGATGAATTATGCAAATCAGGCATTCTCTCAATAAAACCATCTTGCTTCGTAAATTGTAATCAGATATATAACATAGACATTTCAGGTACCGCTTTGATAAAGGATACAATATTAAATGATGGTTGCAACACTCTTTATTTAAACCTGAGTTCTATTTTTCAGGAAGAAGCTGGCAGTAGACAGATTGTCCAAGTCACTGGATTTGGTCCTCTCATCACAGACACCCTTGGAGTCATACACACTTACATCACAGGTCTCTTATTACCACCGACCTCCCCCGAGTCTACTCCTGTTTATGTCTCTTTGCCTCCCATCAGTCAGGGGGGTGAGGGACAACTGGTCACTCTGAGGGGAGAGGCTCGGAGGGAGGCTTATGTGGCTCCTGGAGGACGCAGTCCCCTGCTTTCACCTTCCACCAAAAGTCCCATGTTGGAGGATCTCGAATCAACGCTCATTCTTTACCCTACTAAAGAGACCTCTCTCCGACAACTCAGGTAAATACTTTTTGATATAATTTATGTTAACACTAGATTGCCTAAGGCAGTCATTTTGACTGCTTTTCAATTTCAGTTAGAAAAACAATTGTGTATATAATGACACAGCTTCTTAGAATTTTGTGACTTTTTGTACAACATATAAATGCGTTTATTAAACCTTGTAGTTGACTCCCCCACTCTTTCATTTCCGGTATATACATGTGTTATACCTGTATTGCCTAAAAGCAGTCATTTTGACTACTTGGAAAATTTTAAATAATCAAAGGATTTTTATTAATTAAATTGAGTAAATTTCTTATATGAAATTGGAGCCAATGTGATTATATGAAATCAGATCGGCTCTGATTTCGTATAACAGTTTACATATTTTTTGATTACCGTCACTTGTTCGTTACTTGTCATTCGAATCTTTATGCCAGGCTTGCTATCAGAAAGTTATCAGAAAATGAGGACCCATAAATATCAGATACAACATATTCTAACAAACGAAAATTTTGTCAAGTACGACTTTCAACAAAAACAAAACAAGTAATATATGTGAAAAATGTCAAAAGTATGTCTGAGGAAGATGTACACATAAAAAGATTTCAACTTACATTTGCTTAAAATTTGCAAATAATGAATAAATTATTTTTTATTCCAAATGAAGTAAGTTTTTTTTTATTGTTAATACTTACTGATAACTTGCTATATGACTGTAAATAGTACAAGAAATATTAAAAATTAATCGTAAACAAATTTCTTTACACATTGATTATTCTTTCACAATGCAGTCATTTTGACTGTTTGGGGGCAAAATAGGTATGCACTAATTCTCCGTCTTTCTAGTGTTAAAAGTATAAAGCTGTTTAAAAAGGGCATAAAAAAGGCTGCCGATTTTCTAGAAATTTACGATTATGCCTCAAAATATTGAATATAAATTTGATATCACTCATTTTCCTTAAGTTTATCAAAAGATTAGTATAAAAAATGAATCAGTGACATTGAGGGGGCAATTTCTTTGGCCTCTTTTATCTTTGTTATAATTTCAATCTATAACTGAAAGTATTAGATTTTGCTCCAGCGTTTAGTGAGGTTGTAATGTTTTTTAAAAATTAAAGATAGTTTAGAACCTATACAAGTTGTCAGGTCAGATAGGGTCAACAGGTCACTTTAAGGGGACAAAGAACTTGCAGAACGTTGATAGATTTCTCCTTTATAACACTTACACTGACTGCTCTAGAAAATTCTTCGTAATATTTAAGAGAAACGGGGCAAACACGAGCCAGAAAGGTTAAAAATTACTTTTCGTAAAGTGAAGGTTGGATTAATCTTAAAACAGCTATTATCTTCATTAATCATGCCTTTAAATCTTTACGTTTCCAACTAGCAGCCATCTTGCTTATTAACAGAAAAGATGATATTAGCGATTCTTCTTGAGGGCATATGATAAATTTCAAATATGTCACAGTACACAGCTCTCAGAATAGGATCCTTAACTAACCCCACCCTTTACCACACCATATAAATAAATATCAAGCAACTTTTTATCTTCGTGTTTGATGTGACTCCAAGATTGATTTTTTAAATCGCAAACAAAAAACTTCTACTTCAAATTTTCTTTTTAAAATTTAGATAAAAATAATTTTGTTACCTGTTTTTATTTACAAATACTCGTAAATCTGCCAAATAAAAAGCTGCTAAATTTTTAAGTTTCTGTTCTTGTTTCTTAACTCATCTGAATATAAATCTGCATGTATCTTTCAAAATTGCGTGTATTGTGTCTGCGTAAGCTCATCAATTCCAGCTCTTGAATAGAAATTACTTTGTTTGATTTACAATAATTGGCCAAATTGTAATATTGTTAAAAGGTGAGATATGATACCAATTAGTTTATTTCTTCCATCAAAAAATTAATTTACTATTGAATGGGTATTTAGAACAGAATCAGAATTGTAATAACTATAATTTTGCTGGATATACAACTATATATCTCTGAGCAAGCGATTTTAATACAACGGTTTAACTAACTTTCCAAATAAAGAAAGATGGTGACTTTCTTTTTACATCATATTATTTTACTCCATAAAATTCCACCATTTTAAAGTTTAAAATCAGTCATTAAGGAATTAAATGAGGAGGAAATCAAAATGACTCAAAATGATACAGGAAATAATTCCTGTATCATTTTGAATCATACATATGATTTAAGAACTTATTCATATCATACTCATGAATAACAAGATCATGAGACACCTGTAATTCCAGAATTTGGAGGATCTAAGGTAGAAGTCTAATTTTGTCCCAATAGGTATAAGAATACTACTTTTATGGAAATAACAGATATTGTCTAAATTTGTGTTTCGTTTTAAAGAAAAAAAAACATTATTATATTTATATAAAAACCAGTTTGTTGTAAAAATTTTCTATAATTTACAGTTTGAGAAAATGTTTATGGAAAAACAGCAAAAGAAAAAGTAATTATGATTATCTTCTTTCGGTACTTTTCTATTATACCGGCGCAGGCGAAAAGTCACCAATAATGATGCAATCAACGCCAAACGGAATCTCGCCGCCGGTAACCTTTTGTGGAGGCCGTTTTGTCGCCTCCGCCAAAATAGCGACTGTGTGCTATTGCCAAAAAGTTTGCTTGGCGAGATTTGCGCCTCTATAATGAAAAGTACCCTTCTTTCTGTTCAAGTTATCAGTTATACTCTGTCTGAGCCAATTAATTTTTGAAAAGCGCAAGAATATGAAGAAATTCCTATAAAAATTTAGGGGATGATTTTAATTTTTTTGTGTCTTATTTCAGGGAAGATATAGAAGAAGCCAAGATAACTGGTGACTACATGAGACTGCAAGAATTTTATGAGACCACGTTCGGCTCTCTCCTAGACATATGTGCCACATTCAAGGTAAATGTTAATGATTCTGGTCTCGTTCAGAATTTCAAGTTTTCAACTTTAATATCAGTTATCATTAAAATGCAACACTTTTTCTACTTGGCGTATTTTTATCTGTCCTAAACCCTAGTTTCCACCTTGTGTTATTCAATCATCTCGTGTAATTTTTTTAAAGATCATTGAATGCAATTATAATAAAACTGCTGTTATTTCACGATTGGCAATAATTTTAACCATATGATTGGTGCAGTTTAACCAGAATTGGCTCTTGCGCCACTAAAAATCACAATCAACTAACCAACCAACCAACCTAAACCCTAGTAGCACACAGATACTGTAAAATATTGCTTGACATTGATCAATATTCTCAATATTGTATACTACTGTGGGATGTTGATTAAGATCATATAATATTATACAACATTGAGCAACAGAGTAAGCTACCTGGGACGGAAAACAGTTTATGCCATATTTAATTTATGAGTAATATAGATTACTATTTCACTACCAATATAGAAAATTCAAATTTAATACTTAAAATAAAATTTAGATTGTACATATTGGTTTCAAAAGGATGTTTTCAAACTTTTTCATCAATTAATTATTTTTACAGTGGCTTACATTACGTTTATTTATTGTTATCTATTATAATAATTAACTGATACTGAACAAAAGTGATAATAGATAATACACAAAGGTTATGTACACAAACAGAATAAATTTTTTACTCCATAAGTAAAAAATATTCTATAAATTTGTTCAATATTTTCATTATATTGCAAAGCTTTCAAAATATGGAACGTCCTGGAGATATCGTATGATGTCTGAAAGAGGAAAGAAAGAAAATCGAGAAAGAATTAAATAAAATATTGAAAGTATCTGGAAAATAAGTTCAAGCATCTACAATTAAATAGAAATTCTACAAAATTATTTTATTACTACTTAAAACAACATCTCATTAAGTAGATAGTTTTCCAAAATCTTTCTTCAAATATTAAGTCGCCATTGAAAATAATGTCTCGTCATGAAAAACGTTTGAGTCCATTCTAGTCTTGAACTTTCTTTTTCTTCCATCTTTGGAATCATATCGTAAACTCATATGGGCTGAGTGCGCATGCGCGCTGGTGACGTCAGGAAACAATTCGTTTGATCCCACAGTAACAGATGTAAGTTTCAATTCAGTTTAGTTTAGGTTTCGGTTTGGGTTGATGAAGTGCGTACGAACGGGAGCAGACATGGTTTGGTGCCATATAAAGAACTCTTGCGTTTAAAATGAAATGTATGTAAATATTAATCTGTGCATGCATTCTCGTTCTTCAAATAAAAGTGATGGTAAAAATGAGAATACTTGGGTTAATGATTTTGATGTTTACATGACCTATTTCACCTTGGAATACCTCGATTTTATTTCATTTAGAAAATCCCAGAATGACAAGGTAAAAGTGAATTTTCTCTTACATTTCGATAGATTTGAATTTGGGGCTTAGAAATCTCTCTCCCCCTCAAAAAAATAACTTCTCAGAGTATAAAATTATTAAGTCCATTTTAGTCCTAAGCTTCCTCTTTTTTCATTCTTTGGGATCATAGTTCAAATGGATTGAAATATTCTGCTACTTAATTTCATTAATGTCATCCATTTATTATAAATTAAATTCAAAATTATACCGTTTGATCCATAATGGCATACAAAATTCGTCCTTTCAGAAATGTTTATGCGATTTAATTATTTTATTTGTATCTTTTTATTCTTTGTTTACTAATTCATATGTATAAATGAATGCTGAACATAGATGGCGTAGTGTGCCCCAACCCTAAAGTATGCTTGGAATGTGAAGGGAGTGCTCTTCAGATTTTTTTGAAAACAAATATATCCGGTGTTGGTGTTGTAACTGGTGCAGGCAGGCACCGCTCACTCTCCGTTAGCGGCAAAAAGTATTATTTGTTAGGGGCACTTCCGATATTTCAAGATACATATTATATGTTTCCTTGTATATATTTGTGATAGTCGTCCATGTTTTGTATATATATATTTGTGTGTGAAAATAAACAAGAAAAAGTAAAGAATTTTTCCTTGGATTAAATACTCACACACCCAACGCTACATAAACAAGAAACTTGTAAAAACTTTTGTGATGTTTGTAAGCTTATGTTTTTATTCTTTAATTTGTTAATAATTATCCAAGGTTAAGAGCAAGGTCCTTTGTTGTTCGCATTTTGCTTTTAAGCCTACTGGATTCGAATGTGGTAATCCGATAAATGAGAATATTAAAATTAAAAAAAGCTTTTAGTAATATATTATGAATGTATATTTTCTGAAATGTCGTCGCATATTTAATAAAAAAATTACGCTATTGTTATTGTCATTGTTTTCTTCTGAGGCAGATAAATCCCGATTCGGAAGGTGCCAAAGCAGAAGATCCAGAATTAAGGATGGATTTTCTCTACGAAGCTTACGACAACCTAGCAGATATGGTAATACCCTGTTTATTATACCACAGTTAAGTGAACAATCGAATTAATAGCTGCCTTACGTTCTAATAAATTATTTAAAAAAACTAAACTGAGTAGTTACTAGTGACAGTACACTTTCAATACAAAGCCTACAATTTAGTTACTCTATTAGCACAAAATGCCCGACGACATTGTTACGATATTCACATACACGAACAATTGAGCATCATATCTTGTACTAATAGGAGTAATACTTATTTTAAAATATAACGAATTTAAAATTCAACTGTAATTTCCTTCACTTTTAAATTATTATAAATATATTATTGAAAATTTTAATGATTTTAGATAACGTGTTCCAAGTAGTAATATCATGATTAAAAGTGGAAATTTGTAAATAAATATTTATTCTTCTTATTACTGATTTTTTGATAGTTTTATTGCTTTAATGCCTATAAAAAGTAAGTGATTGCGATTGCTTTGTATAGGTATCATAATCAGAGAATTCTAACGTTGAAAGCCGATTCTATCAAATAGTATATAAATTTATGGGCCTACTTCAATCTAAAGCTGATGTACTCTCATGCTAAGTATCTTCTTACTTACACTACCTGGTTAGTAGAAAAGGGAAGGTACTCTCCCAGGTATAATTTTAGGCCCTTAGCCAAAGTTCTAAATTACGAGATTAGTTCCAAATTAATCGTCACTTTGTTTTGAAACTAAGTGTCAGTATAACTTAATTATACTGATAAGAAAAGACAAAATATAAAATCCTTATTTGCATTTCTTAACATAACACTCTTTAAATATTAATTATTTTTGCATTTGCTTCAAAATACCAAGATATCAAGGGTCGTTTAATTCGAGGGATCATTAATTTGCTGGTTCGTGATTCAATTGTATTGAAGATTTACTGTTTGCAATCCTGGTTTATATTAAAATTGTTAACATGGGGGAAAATTTCTCGAACTGAAATGTTTTGAACTGTAGAGTGAGAACTCTGATTATGTTTAAAAATAATAAAGTCTGTCTCAAAGTAGCTCTTATGTAACTTGAAAAGGAATAATTTCACTAAATAAGGAGGAATATTTCAGTCACGTCAACTATAGAGTATTATTTATTTATATCACAATTTTTATGAAACCACTTGTTTTTGCCATTTTTGATAAAATAATTTCGAAGAAATAAAAGATATGCATCGAATGCTGAATTTTTATAATCCAATCTAAAATTTTAACATTTTTTTATTTATTTTGAAGCCTACGTATGTGACAAAAGCAGCTCTCAAAGCAACCATTGGTGCTGTTTTAGCGAACAACGTCAGGTCAGTATTTCTCTATAACTGTATAGCGGTTAAAATAAATTAGATCAGATTCATCTTTCATAGGGATATAAGAATACTACTTAAATTAACAATTTATGGAATTTTGATTATGAGCTCCATATTGTTATGAATCACAAAAGCCTAAGGAATAGATGGCCCTGCATGCATTCACTATGACTCTCTCATATAGATATATCAATGCTAATTAAAGTAAATTAATAATTTATATAATATTGATTCTGAGCTCCGTATTGTTACGAATTACAAAATTCTAAAAAATAGATGGCCCTGCACGCATTCACTATGACTCTTTCATATAGATATATCAATGCTAATTAAAGTAAATTAATAAATTACAGAATATTTATTATGAGCTCAGAATTTTTATGAATTATATGAGCTCTGATGAGCTCAGAATTATATGTTCGGGCCTGGTTGTTATTTGGTGTTCTATCTGTGTGTAGTGTGAATGTGCCCTCCTGTAAAAAAGGGTTGGGCAAGCGAATGTGATGCATTAAACAGCTAAGTCGTACTCTTGGCCCTATTAGGCGCTACTAAAAAACAAGGGACTCTAATTTAGGCTTATAATCGCTGACCGCGATCAACGGGCTTGTCAGTGACAAGTGCCATTGGAAACAACAACAACACAACATTGTTGTGAATTACTGTGTCCAAAGAGTTGGTGGCGCAGTGTATAGTAGATATACATTAATTATCAAACATGCATTAGTAGATATACATTAAATAATTAGCAAATTAGTAGATATACATTATATCTACTAATTTGAATAGCGGCATTATTAATAATTCTCAGTGATGTTTAGTCAGTGGGATTTATATAGGAGGGGGTCATAAGTGTGCCTCTCTGTATACTTTTTTTTAATTGCTGTGAAATTTTTCTATGAGATTTTTGTCTAACTTCTTTTCTTTATTTCATAATTAATTAGTCTCGTCATTTTTAGGGGGTGGGGATTTCTAACAACATCATATCTTGATACTCGTTGATAATCTTATGCCATTTTGGCAATAACCATTTCTTTGATTTCCTTTGCGAAAATGAATTATATTCTCTTGTAAATAACTGGTGTTTTTCCCTTTTTTTGATTTGAACATTAAATCATTGTTGAAAGGCAACTTCATTACTTCTAAATAATCATTCCTTGTGTCATAGTAATTTTTTTAATTACTATCTCAATTTGTGAAAAAAAAAATGTTATAAAGGCCAAAAATAGACAGCAAAAGAATCGGAAGCCTAATTTGTAAAATAAAAAATCTATTGATATTGTTTAACTATTGCCAACAGCGCATTTTTATGTGTTGGCAGAGTGAAAAACAGACACTGAACAAACTTCATTAGTTATTATTAATAATAACCGATTAATGTGATAAATGTTCGTAAATTATTCACTTTAACGATCTTATTTGGTTATTATTAATAATCGCCGATTAATATTAATAATAACCGATTATTCACATTGAGCGCAACATATATTCTTTTAAACTGTGGCACTATTTTCTTTTTATAATCAATTCATTCATTTTCCTACCGTAATAAAGAAGTTTGTATAAGTATTTTGGTACAGAGCCTCTTACTGTTTACATACTTGATTGCCACTTTAAATGCTAGCATCGATTGTAGTTAGTGACCTGTCGCATTTAATAGGCTTAATATCTAAAGTATAATATAGAACGAAATTGATCACTCTTTCATATTAATAGTAGATTGTCTTTGTGTGTGGTTTATTCCTTCTATGTATGGAAATTAGTTAACGGTTTTACACTTTACGAATCGCAAGCATCTTCATACTACATGTATTCAAAGGATATATCTTTCTTTCCCTGTCACCCTATGAATGTATGTTTTTCATTTATTTATATTTAAAAAATGGGAAGATATTTTGACATTTGTGGAGTGTATGTTTCCAAAACATGCTGCCGTTTAAAGATTTAATTTCAGATTTTGCATTGCATGAAAAAATATGATTATTAAAGTGGGAAAACTACCTCTTGTAATAATTTCTTCGACGTCTTTTTAAGGCTTATTTCAATATTTTATTTTATTTTATTAGAGTATGGATTCTCATACGTTTTTCTATTCAGTCTTAATACTTAGATCATAGTAAAGTTGAAGAACATTTATTTTATTAAATCATGCCTAACTAATTAATGTCTTTCATTTTTTCCGTGACAAAAACTTCTGAACGAAGAATATTTAAAACAACTGTTAAGTTTACGTTTCTTTAGTGATTTTCTGAGTTGATATTTTTGTTCTAGGCTAAAAGCTAAAGATGAAACGAAAGCATTATTTGCCCTACTACACGTGAGTATAAATTTCCTTTGTAAAAATCTTTCAAATTATATTTTTTCATAAAGGTGCTCCCTAAACTTAAAATACTATTTGAATAACTATATCTAAAAACTTTAAAAGCATATATCAATATTTTAAAATTCATTCTGAACTAAACGTAGAATTTTTTTCCTCTTGTCTTAAAATCCTACCTTTATATCTATTGAAAACAAATAATGTAGCAATAAAAACAGAAAGGTCATTAAGCATATTAATTAGCATCTAAGTGCATTTCTCTTAATCTATTGAACAGGCAATACGAAGAAAGTTGTTAAATTATGAAGGTCACTAAATATAGTAGTTAGTATTGAGTTCATTCTCTGCTGATGACTGCTTTCAATTATTTCATAGCTAAAAGAGTCGTCAACAGAGGAATAACATTATATTTTAATTGAGTAATGAATTATGGGCAAAGAGAGTGATGCAGGATATATATATATATATATATATTACCACTAAGCCTATAATGGTATACATTGGTTATGGTTAATGTGTTTAATCGATAATTATTAAAAATAATCAGTAAAAGTAACTAATCGTTTTATACTTTTACTCATGATTAATCGGTTAAAATTAAGAATTACGGATTAATTATATTGAATTTAACTCGTATACCCAAATTGAAATCTCGATTGAGATGGATGTTTAGCTAATTCACATCTCATATTAATTTAGAACATTTTTATGTAAATTTCGGTACATTATGGCTCATAAAAATATTGGTCCATTTTACTGATATCAATCTAAAAATCGTTCTAGGATTGCAATACAATGCAATGTAATACATTTTTATACATATTTTATATAAAAGGATACATTTTTTTGCATTTATATACAAATTTTATTTTTTACTCAGTATACATTTTTTGGGTATTCTATAAGTTTCGATATTTGTTGATTAACAAGCATAAATGTATTCCATTTAGTTTCATTCATTATATATATATTATGACAATATCTATATACTTAAAGAATAAAATACTTATTTTGCTTACTTTAACATTTCTTTCAGTATGAAGTCTCTACCTTTAGCTTACATACAACTTTTATTAATTCATTGATGTAATGTATACATATATTTGAAAGCGATGCTCTCGCGCCATTTCTAGCAACAACAAAATATATATCGATTATATCTTTCTTGAACGTCGTTGAACAAACATTTTCCTAACAACTTCTTCAGTAAATGGATTGATCTGAATTCTATGCCAACATGAAAACTTAATGTCAGGTTTTATGTTACAGATAAATCTATAGGAAATAACATATCAGCAAACATTAAATTACTTTTCAGCCCTTTTCTGTTTTGTTTTGAAGAATCCTCAATTGCTGATTATTTTTCAAAGATACTTGATGTCCATCGAAAAGTTTGTAGTGGGATTTCCAGCATTATGATAGATGACTTATTTCTTTTTCAGAATCCTTTGTTTAGTAATCAGTCATCCTACACGGTATTTGCTCATCTATTCCGTAGACTTGTCTCCCTCAGTAGTGGTGATCACCAGTTGCTCATCAATTGGTTTGCAAGGTAAGCAAAAACAATTACTTTAACATCTACTTTATTTCATTCTGAATATGTGCTCTTTAGTCACCAAATCTCCTTTGAAATTCAGGTTTTTGTCGCCTTCAAATATTTTACTAATCCTTCTTTTGAAGGCAATATAGAATATACATGTAGATTTTCACTTGAGCACAGGAGTGTTTGTGCTGCTTACACATTTATTAAGATCTTATTAAGCATAATGAACAACCTGTTGAAACTTTGCTTAACAAACTATAGAATTTTAAACAGAGTAATTAAAAAGAGAAATGTGGAGGAGAAAATGCATTAGAGCTCACAAAGTGAAGAAAAATCTGTAATACTTAAGTGGCTTAGCTCAGATGTGTAATAAAATTTAGAGGTTGAAACCTAAAAGTCACTGATATTTTAAAATTTAGTTATTTTTTAGTCGAAAATTTACACGTTCGTTATTTGTTACTTAGAAAGAAACTGCCACATTCTAAAACATTCAGAAAAGAAGAAAATGCTCAATTTTATAACAAAAAATCATCTGTTACCTTTAGCAGAGAACTAATCGATAATATTGAGTGCAAATGTGTCGTATTTGAGATAGTGCATCGAATTTTACCACCACTGCTACACACGTAGACATCTAGATTAGTTTTGGGGCAATGAGTATCTAATATAATCAGTGTGGTCTAATTTTTTATGAATCTACCATCTCAAAGTTGCTTTTATGTTATTGCTCAGTCTGTTACATTGAACATTATAGATTCTCCTTAGCCGCTAGTCTTCATTCTGTCCTTGAAATTGTCATGGCGTTTGGTTGTGTGTGTGTGCTACCACCTTTTTAAAACTGACTGATCTTTTTCGAATAATCTAATATTTTTTTACAGCTTCATTGATAACTTTGAGTTAAAAAGGTCGCCCTATGCGGTAACATAAAAGTATCAAATGAAATCATATCGAAAGGAATTTAATCTTATGAAGCATTTCATATCTTACCTCTTTAACGACTATCTTCTATGCAAACTATTTACTATCATTGGTTCGTGAAGTTAACCTCAACGCTTTGAAACAAACGTTATTAAAATAGGATAAAAGCCAGTTTTGTTAATTATTCGAAGATTTGTATTTAGTTGTCGTTGGGTCTAATATATGAATGCTAATGAAGTCTGATTGCCATTCTATTCTTTCTAAAATTCATTATCTTTGGTCCAGTATATTTAGTTTAATTTATAAGTCAGAGTACCATGATAAACTGCCGACTGCCGGAGGTATTTCCGGGGATTTAATCCCTTCTTGCAAGATTTTTCAGAGAAAATAAGGCCAACCTTGTTTATTACCAGAATAAGCAATTTTTACTAAAGCATGTATCGGTGCATGATATATTGAACAGCAATATTTATTGGATTATTTCCAGAAACCCTCTTAATCATCAAGAAATGTCTTCACTTAAAGTTTTGCACCAGAAAACTTTTGTTTTTAGCATGCACCATCTTTGAATTTTCCTTCGAGCTCTAAAACTCTTAGACATCTATTCATTGTAACTCATTATCATTAGGGGATAAAAATTCCCAATTTATTTTATTTATAATAATAGCATAAGCATAAATAGAGTTAAATTTCAAGGGTTAACTTCTTAGGAGCGAATTAAAGATAATATACCATACATTAAAGTTGTATATTTAAGAAAAATGCTAACTAGCTCTAAAATTCTAAATTTTTTTAAGCTTTAGCCAGTCCTCTGTCAGATTTTCGAAAGAAATTTCAAAACATTAATTGAAATGAAAGTTTCATGAAAGTTGTTTTATTTATATCATTAGTGGGAATTTAAGTGTTATTAGAGGTGTTACTGTAGCAGAACAATGTTTAATTTAAAGCATTTGTTAGTTATTTGAAAATGATGTTATTAATTATTTGAACAAAATTTCAGCATTTGCATGTACGAATTTTTAATTACATCTCTACTTAAGTACAAAGTTCAGTTTTTAATGATATTACTTTATCAGTATGACTCATATTTTCCATCAATTAAAATTTATAATTTTTCATTTTTTTGCATTTTTAAGGAATTTTTCCATGATCTCTATTAAAAGACTGTCCCTTCTGATATTATTTTTAAAAATTTAATTAATTAAATTAAAAGCTATTTTCTGGTTTTAATGTGCCATACAAAATGGCAAAAATATGAACATGTGAGTATCACTGCTTTCTTACAGGACGGATCCAGAAAGACTCAGACAACTTGTGAAGAGGATCTTGCAGTTTATAACTATTCGGGAATTTCCGCCAGCGAATGGCCACAAACTGCCATCTATCAGCAAAAGTCGGTGGTGGATACCGAGTGCCACAAGAGTTCTTGCCCTAATAAGTTAGTAACCTGCTTACAAATTCATGCTACATAAATCTTTTGAATTAGTATCAGTTTAGATCTTCAAATATCTCGTTTACGTTTGCAGACACAGCAAATAGCAAGAATTCCCCAAACCTGATACCCTATACAGAATTTTACAACAGCGCTCTTGATCATATTAATCTAATGGCCGAATACTACAGGTGGCAAAATCCAACCAAAAATCATAAGTAAGAATTATCTAGTATTTTATTGCATAAAATACGTTATTCCTCAACAAATTTACACATTAAGTGGCAAATCTAAAGTTTTTCACTTCCATTATTTGATGCATAGATGAATTCGAATACCACTGATTATATTTGTAGAGTAATGCTTTTTTTTTTTGTGCTGTTTATCGTATAGGCGGAATATGAAAAATTCAGTTGTTATTTCTCCTGTTTCTAGCGCAAGAATGCCTCAGAATCTGTATATTTTTTCCGAAATGATCCTATATGTATAAAAAACGAGTATGTTCTTACTATTCTTACCGCTCTATAAGATACTATACCGCATTCTTGGTTTTATTAGCTTATTAACAAGATTTATTAGATTGTTGTGAGCAAAGGCTGTTTACCGATGCATCTTCATTTTATAAATAATTATTTTATAACTTCATTGTGTTTTTACTGAAATGTGATATACTACTTCTATCCCAAGAGCTGTATATACTGTAAATTATGTGCTTATATGAAAAAAAAAATTATTAGATATCATCCAATTATCGTTGCTTCGTTGATTATTAATCAATCAACTTACCCTTTTTCTTTTAAAGAATGTCTACCTGTTCTACAACGCATAAAATTTACTCCATTATTTAATTGTAAATATATATTCCTATATATTCTACGTTTCTCATACACTTAAACAAATTAGATTATCATAAAAGATTTTACCTTCCAAATATAATGGCGTGTACAGCGGCGATGATAAGCACTGTCGACTGAGAAACATTAAAAACTACTTATGTGACCGAAAGGGTTCCAAAATTTTAATTCTGTCAGGATAGACATTTAAAATCAATAAATCATGCCAATTTAGTTAAAAATACATTTAATGACATTAAAGGACATGATTTACACGGGGACAAAACTATTTAGGACAATAACATTCAACATATATGCATTAAAATAATGCTCGGGGATTACATCGTGCTTTACGTTCGCTTCCAAGACATGGACTGATTGTTCATGGCAACGGCCGATAGAGGGCCGAGGAAAACAGTTACGGTTACAGTACAGTTACACTTAAAAATTATTAGAACATTTCTTAGCTCCAATTAAACTAATACAAACCAATTAATAAAATAATGTTTTATTTTAATATTACTAAATAAATGTAATTATGTTTTTATTAACATACCTGATCATTATTTTATTTGTTGAGAAGTTCTTATCTTTATCATAATATTTTATTTATATTTAGAAACATAAAAAACAGAATGGATCAAACATTTTGGAGCTATCCCGCCCAATTCGATAACATACTGGTATATTGAATAATCAGAACACTTCGACAGTATTAGCGGTAAATACGTCTGGGTCCTAAAGGCCTTATCACACGGTGAAATTTCGTCAGCACTTTCCCACTTCTACCCTCAAAACCCGATCAAGCAAGTTTCGTAATCGACAACTTTTTCTAACCAGCTCGAAAATGCAGTCGGAAATGTCCGCAAACGAAATTCAGCCAATCATGTGAAACTTTGAAGTGACGTCACTTGTGTGACGTCACTTTCGTTGTCGTTTGCGACAGGAAAGCGCTGAAGATATTTTGCCGTGTGATAAGGCCTTAAGGGTAATCGCCGCCCATGATGGCATCTGTAGTAGTCTAATGTGTCGGATTGTACAGCAAGCAAAAATAAATATTTCAATTCTATAACAGACTTCAATAATAAAATAATAAAGAATAAAGAATTGTTTTATGTAAATAAAATCCCTTCGTTTTAATATACGAATTCTGTTTCTACTAATTGATATAAAATGATCAATATCTGTATATATATGAGAAAGAATATTATTTATTTCAAAGTACAGACACTTAATATAAACTCTTTTTTCAGTTTACCTGTCTTTTTTAAGTAATAATAATGTATTGTTGTTAATGTTGATTGTATAATACTAACCCTGTATTGTGCGCAATTTAAATATTGTCATTTTCAGATTTTCCTACTGTCAATACCCTTTTATTTTGAGCATAGTGGCCAAGAAGATGATTCTGCAGCGAGATTCTGAACAGCAAATGATTCTCAACGCAAGAGTGAGTTTCTTACCCACAGTTTAAATCCTTAGTCTGAAATAGTTAAATAAAAAATGTATAATAGCTTTACATTTATTATTAAAAAAGACAGTATATGTTTGTATTGGAGATCATTTCCTTGATCAATGAACGAGGGTATTTTTTTTTTAATTTCGATGCATCACATAAAAATAATGGAGTACCAAATTAATTTATTGCCAATTGTTATGAACGAATATGTCTATTTTACAACATAATCGACGTGAAAATCCAACCATTTTTCATATCGGTGAACCATGTTTTTAAGACCTAATTTCCTAGATATCACGCTGATATGAAAATCACTCAGGTTTAAGTCACATTTCTCGATGAAGTTTTATTATGTTTATATATATTATTATTATGTATATTTAATATAAAAATACCAATAAACAGCTTTTTTATGTTAAAAAGTTCAGATATTGTTAATTATGAAAAAAATTTAAAATTTGATCCTATAACAGTAAAAATCTTCATTATTAACAATGTGTTAAAAATCTAACACATTTATTAAAACAATGATAATATTTTCTGTGAGCTTTTTTGATATATTCGTCTAACTTCTGCTATCTTTAAGGTGAATAATTCTTTAAATTATTCAATCAAAAAATTGCTCATTTTAAGGTATACTTTCGTATAAATTGTTCAACTAACTGTGTGCATAAATAACTATGCATGTGGCATTTGTAGAAATATGTTATAATGTTAGAATTTCTCTCAAAACTGATAATCATGCAAAGTGAAGATGAAGATTTGGTGAAGCTAAAAGTTGATTTTGTTTCAAATTCACACAAATTTCTTTGTATTTTTTTTCTATTTAAAGTAATTATTTTTGAGTGTTAAGTTGGTATTATTTTGAAGTTTTAAGTTACTAAAACATTTTATATTTGTTTAGTATTCATACAAATGCTTTGTAATATCAGTTTTAAATACACCTGAAATTGTCATTCAAAATCAACAATCATACTTAAAAAATTTCAAATCGGAACTGAAAAAGAGAAAAAGAATCATAATTACAAAAGTAGATAGAACTTCGTATTATAATTCATCCTTTGAATTGAACTTAGAGGCAAATTCTATAATCGGTTGGATATTACAGACACGCCATAGATAAAGTAAAATCATTTTGACGACTAGGCTAAAACTTGAGTAGTCCCGCAATTCCAGTATTAGCCGCACTAACCCGAAGATTTTTAGTTCCAGAGGAAGTTTGGCGGCTTACGCGTCAGGCGAACCTGGAACTAGATAAAGATATTACTTGGAATGGGATCTGCAAGGAACGTTGTTGTTGCCAAACAAATAAATATTTCATCTCTATAAACCGATGGAATATTTCTTTGGATTCAGGCCAAATTTTATAATCGGTTGGAGATTACAGACGCGCCATAGATTTCGTAAAATCATTTTGATGACTAGGCTAAAACTTGAGTAGTCCCGCAATCCTCGGACTTCTGGCCACACTAACCCGAAGATGTTTTAGTTACAGAGGAAGTTTGGCGGCATACGCGTCAGGTGAACCTGGAACTAGATAAAGATATTTCTTGGAATGGGATCTGCAAGGAACGTTGTTATGCTAAAGGAATAAATACTTTATCTCTATAAACAGATTAAAAAATTCACTGGATAGAGCATAGAGGCAAATTCTATAACAGGTTCGAAATTATAGATTTGCCATAGATTTCGTAAAATTAGTTTGAGGTTAGGTTATAACTTCAGTTGGTCTTGCAATTGCCGAATTCTTATATCACATTAACCAAAGATGTGTGATTCTCATGATGAAGGTTGCTCGTTCATCAAGAGAACTTGGAACCTTGATAAAGGTAAGTTTGGGAATGGGGCCTGCGAGTAATGCTGTTGTGCTAAACCAAAAATTAATTCTTCTCTATGAACAGATGGAACAATTTTCTGATATTGATATAGATTTAATAATTCAATATTGAATATAATATTCTTACAATTTCATAAGAGGGGAGTGTTTATGTAGAGAATTAAAACAAATGCAAATCACTAAATATAGATTTCAGTGACCTTGGTGAGATGAACTTTAGGATTTAGAATTGCAATTGTGATTAATTTATGCAATATATGAGTACCCATGCCAAGAACATTTGCTTAATCTCAGTTTCAGCTTTGATCACAATATTTTGATATAACAAAAACACAAGTTTAGAAAGGAATTTTGAATTATATTTAGTCAAATTTCCAATTGTACAATTGTTAACTTTGTTTACTTTGCTACATCTTGTAGTATAAGTAAATATAGGCTTTATTATTAAAGTGCATGCAATCTCTTAATGGTAGTCTCACATTTTTTCTAAGCTGGCAGGTGTAAGGTTCAACATCTTTTGGATTAATAAGTATCTGTAGTATTGAATTCAGATACATGGCGAGATCTGAGCATTAGAAGTAATATCAATACTCAAAACAATAATCAAATGGAAAAATACCTTTTAATTAAAAAAATTTGAATTTAAAATTTTACCCTATATTTTAATAAACTCTTTTGTTGTGTTAAAGAAATATAGAATAAAAAAATCAAACTTTATTTTTAACTTAACCTCTAAATATCAGTTTAATAAACCTGAAAACATATTAGTATCTTTCAGATTCAGATATTCAGTTCAAACTCTTTTTCAATTCCTACTACTATTTCACACTCCCCCTATATATATTTATTTACATATCGTGTACGAATTTTCAATCGTTAATAAAATTTATTATTCATTAACTAAAATTTAAATACAATTTTTGAAACTCGTAGTCGTTGACGATGTTAATCAAAAATTAATTCATTAATTAAATTAAATTAATTTCCAATGCTTTAAATAGCGTTTTAACAGTTTGTAAGTAAAATTGAAATCAACAGGCTGTAGCTCAATCGGTAAAATGCAAGGATTTCAGTATTCTTCACGTGAAAGTGAAGAATGCGAGTTCAATTCTTGCGAAAATCAATATTTTTTCAATACTTAATAATTTTTGTAATAATTATTTAATAAAAAATGATGAAAATAAAAATTTTCTTTGTAGACCTAAGTAAGAATGAATTGAAAATAAAATATATTTTATATTACTTGTTATTCTCTCCATTGCCATTTCATCAAAAAATATAAAAAAGTAATCAAATGCTGCCAAAAAAAAATTGAACTAATATTCCATTATATGAAGTGAGAGCCCTATCTTTGATTGAACGTGCAGCAATTTTTTTGCACTATGTCTTTTTTATGACAAAATTTCAGAAATTAATTTCTGCTACGTGATTCTGATAGTCCTTTGTTTGTAGCGCAGTCTGATGAGCCGAGCACTTCATCAGCAAGCTCCAGACATCGATGTCTTTTTTCTGAATCTGAACGTCAGAAGGTCTCATCTGGTTTCAGATTCTCTCAATGAGGTACGAACATTTAAAGGCTAAAATTCATATTATTCGAAACTTTATACGGAATATTTCTGTGTTTCACTGGATGATTAAATAAGCCTAAATAAGTGCATAATTCCTCATAGTACACAATAGTAAGATATCCTTGCAAGTCAGTCAATATAATATAAGAGTGCTCTATTCTCATATTTAAAATCCTTCATTCGCGTATCTAGACTATATTTATAGTAAATTTAAAATTGAAAATGTTATGTAAATTTTAACATCTGCTTCTCCTAGCTGATTAGTTTGGCTGTGTATAATTCCATCATTATAGATTTGCATTTCTCAATCGCCTGTTACAAAAAGTTGCCGAGTCCTTCAGTGATCTCTCAGAATTTGCAATACGCCAACGCGTATCCTGAGAAATCATTCAAAGGATATTATCTGAACAAACTCCTGGTGAATATGATCAGGAACTTGGTGTTAGAATATTTATGGTTTCAGCAGTTATAACCGAAATGCTTGGTTTTTCATAAATACATGCCAATGGCAATATAAAAGTTTCATCTTTTCTTCGTAATGAAAAAGCTTGAAATGAATTACTTAGCAAACTTTTACTTATTTATTAGCATATAAGATCTTGTAAAGGAAGAAAATATCGAACTTTATTTGCTAGATATTCCAAACTAAAATCCTACTTCGCTATCGCGCCCATTATTCCTTAGAATTTGGATGCAGCAGAGTATACCACACAAAATAAAACTTTGTCAACTGAGATGGCAGGGGAAGTGTCGTATGATTTCAATTCTTATGAAGCTGAAATATATGTTTCAATAAAAGAGATTGTTATTTATTTAATGAAATTATTAAATTAAAATTAAATCAATAACTTGACCAATATTTTCAAAATAAATTTGGTATTTTATTAAAACCTATAGTTCGAAATAACATGGGGTATTTCAGATTGGAGAGGTTGCCCACCTGCTGGATTTCTGATTGGAAAAGTTGTCCAGCTGCTTTATCCTTTCAACTGAGAATGTTTCCTTTTACAAATTTTGAACACACCAAATGGTTGTACAACCTGGTACTTCCTGTTTCAATGCATAGTGTCGCCTCTTATATTCTGTTAAAAAGGACTTTACCAGTTATTGGTGCTTTTCGTACTTTTAAAAGATAACGGTTTTTTAATGCGTCTGATTTTGAGAAAATAACTTATTAACGTATCATAATGCTATTGTCCATTAACAGTAGGGATTTGGATCCCTATAGCAAAAATATCGTCAAAAAATAAGAATATATATATATATAATACATTTTTGTAGAATTTTCAATTCTGTCTTGTTTCTGTAGTTGTTAAATATTTTGATTATATGTAATAGATATTGATTATATATTTTGTATTGTTTTAATTCAAATATGGTTTGTTTATCATATTGAATGTCAATTTCTTTATCATGTTGTCTCATAAAACATACTCTGAGTCCTCTGAACTAGGCAAGACTTATTTGAATATATGTACAGTAAAATTTCGATAGAATCAACTTTCATTAAATGAATATTTTGGAAAAGGATCATATAAATACTATGGATATAAAATTACTTTATTCAAGCTGAAAAGAAAACTTATATTGAAAATAATGCAATTGTTTTGATGATTATGGCCTTCACAGATCGCCAGGAAGCAATCTGACTTGAAAAAGAAACTGAAGGTGACTTTTGTTGGAGAGCCAGGCCTGGACATGGGAGGATTGACCAAAGAGTGGTTTCTTCTGCTTATTAAACAGATATTTGATCCAGACTATGGTGAGAAGATTCTATTAAGCAATACGCAACATTATAAGAGGCAATTTATATATATGAATAAAGCCCTTGTAATCTCTTATTAACATGTTTTCTTATAAGTTTCCATGTGATTGTTGTAACTTATAATCAATAGCTACAGTAGATTAAAGTTTGTTTTTTTAGAAACGCAGTTTACTGCTGCAAGATTTTTAAAAAATTAGTTACTCTAAAATATTTCCAGGTGTAGCCGCTCTTGTAATGCCGGGTTTACATTAGGTCAGTTATAAAATGACCAGTAGGCAGCGCATGCGTAGAAAGGAGGGAAAATGTTTTTCGGTCGATGGCAAGTAATTATTCCGAAGTGTAAATAACATGTCACTATATCGTATATATTTTTTTTCCTTGTTGGGTATGCATTAGTGGATTTTGGCGGGGTTTTTTGGCACGAAAAAAACTGATCACTTATCACGGATTAAGTCCGAAACTTTTCGCTCCTTTTTTTTTTCTTTTTTTTTTCTTTCTAATGCTAGGTAGAGGATTTTTTTCTCATTTTATTTGCCATTTCTCTTCCATAGTTTTACATACTTGTTTACATTGACTTGTCCAATATTGTGACGTTTTTTATTTTATTTTATCATGTTTGTGAAAATATCCATCATTTTTCTATGATACTCAGTGAAAAACAAAAATTCAATTTTTCAATTATAGTCATATAACCATTATAGCAATTTATAGCCAGGCATTAAATAACTGAATCTATGCTATAAATTGTGGCAAATATAAATCATTATGCGCATGTGCTACCTACTGGCCGTCTTATAATAGGCCGAGTGTAAACTCGGCTTAATACTAACCATAACTGACTTTGATGATGTCATAGAGAGTACCGCTGAAGTCTTTTGGCTCTATGACGCAGTTCAAACGACGGCATGTACTACACATTTTGATATCTATCTTAAAATTGTTCAAAAATTTTATAAATAAATTGTCTGTGTTTAACGTACCAGTAAATAAATAACTGTTACATTAATTCGAACTTTTTATTTAAGCCCTTAACGACCCCACATAGACAAACTAATTAGAAGTGTCACAACAGAAAAAATAATGCTTAATTAACTTAATTTCGACAATCTTGTGCTAACAAGTGGATCCCTAGATCAACAGCTTTACTGGATTTTTAATCAACTATTAATATTTACAAACCACATACCCTTTTTAATTAACGTGTTCAAATATATGAAACGGTGAAAAAAAAGCTTATGTTCACATTTGTTTTTTCATTTACAGGTATGTTTGTTTACCATAACAAGTCCAGATGTTATTGGTTCAGCACCACACAGGCAGGCAATTTGAGAGAATACAATCTCATAGGCGTTGTATCCTTTCTATTATTTCTAATCTTAATTTTAAACGGACAAATACGCATATGTTTCTATAATTTCAAAAATGTAAATATTTCTTGTAAGGCAACGAAGAGCTGAAAAAAAATTCAAGCATTACAAAAAGGAATTCCTTGTTTTAGACAGGTTGACTTATGAAAGTCTGCTGACTTTTCCCTATAAGCGAAACACATAAGTTGGCGGAAGAACTCAGAAAATTCTCAGGAAAGAAATTTAGCCTCAACCCCACATATTTAATTTAGATAGGAATTTTACTTTATATGCTTTCTAAATTATCTTTCTTGGAGTACTTGTGAGAAAAAACACTTCTTAATCATGATTCCACAACTCAGGAATTAAACGTGAAATTATGATCAAATGCAATAAAAACAACAAAAAGGAAATGTACCCCTACACATTTCATCAAAAACAAAATTCTATATCATGTACTTCTTAAATTATTTCTCTTGGAGTACCTAGAAAAAATACTTCTTTATCATAAGTGTTTAATTCTGAGCTTAGCGAGATGTGTCGATCAAATAAAATACACTGAAGTGCTAGAAATACTGGTACAGCAATCTAATATTGTGTAGAGCTCCCAAGAGCACACAGAAGAGCCGCAACTCGGCGTCACATGAATTCAACTAGGTGAAGATATTCTGCAGACATTTCACATTATGATTCCTGAAGTACTATCCACAATTCCGTGGGAATGCAAGATGGTGGAGATCTCTTAAAGACAGCACGATTCAAAAAATCCCAGATATGATAAATAATGTTCATGTTAGTGGGAATAAAATTCATTAGAATGGTCCTCAAGCATTTCGGTAGCTACTATAGGCCTGAGGGGTGACGCATTATTCTGTTGGAATTGCCTACGTCTGTTGGGATACACACTGGATATGATTAGATGCAGATGGTCAGAATGAATGTTGATGTACTGCTGACCTCTCATGGTCAAATCTAGACTTACCCACAGACCCCTTTAAGGCCAAATGCATACTCCTCATACTATCACGGATCCTCCACTAGCTTGAACAGTACCAGTAACAGGCATGAGGGATCCATGGATTCATGGGCTTTTCTCCACATCCGTACTCAGCCATCCATCCGATGCAATTCGAAAGGTGACTCGTCAGATCAGACTACATTTAACCAATCATTAAGAGTCCGGTGTTGGTGTTGGTGAGCCCAGGCAACGAATTTTTATGAACTGTTGAATCAACACTCCAATGTTCCCCCACTCAACTCAGGCAATGAATATTCCACCACTCAACCCAGGCAATGAATGTTGTAACGTTTTACCAGAGCTTTGCGCCGTTAAGTCAACAAGGGTACGCCAGATGGTCTGCGGCCGCGAAAGCCCATATCAATTAGGGTATGTTACCCAGTGCATTCGCTCGCACTTGAAATTGTTTGCATTGAAATCCGCAGCAATTTAAGAAAATGTTGAGCGTCTATATTGTGTAACGATACTTTTCAGTCATAGATACTCCCATTCTGCCATTTTTTTCGACCTCAACGCTGCGGGACAATTAAAGTGTTACTGGAAACTTGATATTCGCGATACACCCATGACATGATCTTACACGAAAATCCAAATTTCAGTCGAATCCAAGTCGAATATTAGTCATCGTTGAAAATCCCTGAAATCTAGATAACCTGACATTGCACCAGCAATAATAGAGGTAAAACGTGTTGTCTTATATCACTGTCAACCACTTCACTTCACTTTGTGCTGATTGGGGGAACACCTACCTATTATTCCAGTTTTTATGACTCTAAAGGGTAGAATCAGAGTGGTATTCTATAAATATATAATAGATGGAGTCCTTTCACTTAAAGCCACAATCGATCGATAAATTAACAGAACATATCATATAACATATTTGTCGATTATCATAAATTTTCTCTCCTGCGAAATGCACGATAGAGTTCAAAAAGACTTTTCCACTTCTCATTCGGTATTATCAAATCAGATATGATTCCACTACGCATCAAGAGTCCTTATACACATAGACACAAAAGTAATCTTATGATGTAGATTCCTATAAATAATTGTCTAATTTAGTACCCTTTTTTATGAAAAAAATTAGGTATATTGTGATAAAATATGTTCATAGTAAATTCAAAATTGAAAATGTTATGTAAATCTTAACATCTGGTTCTCCTAGCTGATGGGTTTGGCTGTGTATAATTCCATCATTCTAGATTTGCATTTCCCAACCGCCTGTTACAAAAAGTTGCTGAGTCCTCCAGTGGTCCCTCAGAATTTGCAACACGCCAACGTAGGTGTCTGGAAATTCGGCATCGATGATCTTGCAGAAGTTATGCCAGTGAGTGTATTCCATTTTATCAAATGCAGCATATGCTATTTGCCTTAAATGAAAGTTATAAAGCGAATGAATGTCCCTTAACTTCGTAAAAACTTTGAGTTTTGAGTAATTTTGATGATTTAGATCTCCCAAAATAAAATTAAAAAAAACACCTTTTAAAACTATATTAGATATGTATGTAAACCTAACAATATAAATCTAATCAGTTTGGGGACTCTTATAACTTTGATTCTTCCTCATGAGTAATATTTTTACCGAACTTGCAAACTGGAAAGTGAACATGATGAATATGATTAAAATCGCCCAACTCAAATTTGTGTGAATATTGCTCAGGTTGACGAATTTTGTTGAAACGGTATATGCAGTATTTGCACCGTAAGAAAGGAAATCTGTAATAAAAATCAACATTTCAACTTTCGATCACTAGGTGAAAAATGGCGCATGAAGAAAAAAAAACCCCACAAATTTCAAATACAAAACTTTACATAATCTCATCGATATGCACCAATTACATATTCAATGAACATTATAGTGTCTTCAGCCGTAGTTCGAAGAAATTCTTAAGGATTTGTGGCAAAATACTGAGTTGCTCACAAACTAATGTCATTTCTTAACACTCCGAAAATATGATGGATTATAATTATGCATAAAATATTATACATTGCATGACAAGAGCCATCTAGCGATAAAAATTCGAACTAATATGTTTTACAGGTTACCTTTGGACCAAATACATATAAATTAAGTTTCAATGAAGTGCGTCAACTAGAGTGCGCTTTACATCAGAGCAGCATCATTATAATTACATAAAACCTACTTTACTTTAGCTAAATACATACTCAATTTTCTTTATTATATAAAAAAGTGATTAAAAGTAGAATGAAGTGGAATTATTAAGACTTTACGATTAAACCATTTTGCACTGTTCTATAACATGTACATAAGAGAAGTAAATACTAAAAGATGCATTCACTAAACTTTCAAACAAATAATATTCTTTTCGATTTTCAGTTTTGATCTGTACGAAATCATTATATTGAATAGAAGTTATTTGTTCATCAAACAGTTATTATTATTTTTTTTGTGAAAGCATACAGCAGAAAACAAATTCTGTGAATAGGAAACGATAAAGAAAGCTCAAATAATTAATAATACACGAAATACGAAAAAACAGAAAAATTCCCTTATCCTTGGGGAATCTGGCTTATCCTTGTTTTTTGACTCTCTCTGCTGTCTGAGGGTGACACTTGAAAAAGTCTTGATTCTATTGTTTTCCTTTTAATTTGGCCTTTATTAATAATTTGTACACATATATGTATGTATGTATATACACACACACACCGTTAGAAAGACCAATAGAGAAGCAAAGACAAATAAGAAATTGAAAAATAATAATGTTCTCACATAATAACTTCAAATTTACGATAGTAGATTTCATTTTATTAGTATTCTTATTATTTTAATATTTTGTAAGGCAATGATGAAATTTTTCATTCAAAACTCATTAAAAGTTAGTTAATTCTTTTTTTTAACGTTTTATTTATCATTGTATGATAAATAATGTCTTAACAATAAATGTAATAAGCAATCAAACTTTATTTTAGGATGTTGCAGTTGGACTCCGAGAACTCCTTTCTTACGAAGGAAATGTTGAAGAAGACTTTTGTATGAATTTTCAGGTAATTTACAAAAACAAAGAAAAATAAAAAAGAGATCTACAAATTATCACAAATCAAATCAATTATCCTTTTATAATGCTTTGTTTGTTTTTGTTTGAGATCATATGACAATTTGCTCGGAACATTACAGCAACAAAAGAATTCGATTA
>JAPMOQ010054555.1:175256-224164 GCA_026543055.1 Argiope trifasciata
ATTATGTAGTTTATAGTTTATGTAGTTATTATGTAGTTTATAGTTTAAGTAGATTATGTAAAAAGTTTTTGAATAGGTATGCTGGAAATAACAGTAAGATAAAAGTACTATATTATGACTATCTCTAAATGAGTTGCCAGTTCTATTCATTTTCTTTAATCCAAAGACTTCAATATGTTTTTTTTTGTAAGCTTTCTACAGGTAGAAATTTTCTATATAAAAGAAGAACATAATTACTATAAAAGTAAATGCCCACAATAAAAGCATATTTTATTGTTTTATAAAGAGATTATAAAAGTACTATATCACTTACACTTTTAGAATCCATCTTTTGATATCGTATAATTTTTCTATATGTTTCTATGAAGCATGGCATGTTCGAGTCTCAATTCCAGTTAAAGTGTCAACAAAACATATCCCATGGTTCTTTAAGCTGTTTGGCACTAATTTCAAGAGATGTAGAGGATCAAATATGACAAATATTTCTAGAGTTGTGCCAAAAGAAGGGTGTGTCTGTGGTAACTTTCAAATCATTGAACAGTGTTCTTTTATTAAGACCTAGAATTTACAAGTAAAATATAATTTTAACACAGCAGTGAAATAACACAAAAACATTAAGATATAACAGAGTTCTAACATATGTATTCTTCCTATAATAATATACTTTGGTAAAAAGAATTAAAATAGTAATCATGTCATAAATAAATTAACTAAAGAAACAAGAGTGCCAAAAACACTAACAATTCCTAATTTTGATCATTTATGATAGAAATTACTTCCAATTCACACGTCTGTAAGGTTTCAATTGCTTGCCATACCAGTTTCTCAAAGGATAATCCTCAGAAGGGGAAGTGAAAAATAACCAAATACCTAAAATTTAAATAAATTTATTATTAGCTGTCAGTAATATTTATAATTTGTCACATATTTTGATTTGATGTTTTCTTATAAAAATGTATCATTTAAATTAGAGTAAGATACTTATGTGCATTTCAAATATATACTAAATAATAATTTTTTTAAAAAATATTAAAACTACTTCCAGTTCCTCACAATTCCAGGTGCCATAAAAACAAGGGCTTGAGTTGTATATAGTTCCTTTTCCTGAAAATCATAGAATGTAATGAAATGAATCGTAGAATGTAATGATATATATGAAAATAATACTGAAGCCCTTTATTATATCCAGAAAATATTATTATCTATTGCAAGATTGATATAAACACAGAGAACATTATTAAACATTCAAATTCAGAGTTCTATTACACTAGCAATAGCAATACACTACAATAGAAGATAGTAAACATTCTGCAATCACATCATAATAAAAGTAACTGAACAAACATTCTGCATAACATTCTTCTTCATCATATTTAAAGTACTAAGTTCATTAAAACATATTAAGATTTTAAAAATTAGGAATCAATGAAATATAGCTAAAAGTATTATTTTATATAATTAAAGGTGAAAATGTGCTTTAGGTCCCCTCCTTGGCGCATTTTCAAAAAGTCGCCAATTGGCGCGTTTTTGCGTGTTGTCTCGCGGAATTGAATGCTCCGAGAGACACTACGCAAAAGCGGCGTTTCTATGGCAACAAAACCGTATAACAAAAAGTGCACTAGAATATGGAGAAAATGTAGCATATTTTTTAAAATTAATAAATAAAACTACACTGAAACAAATAAATTTCCACATACCTGAGTATCAGAAAACGTGTGCATAAAGGGGGTGGTGGTGGTTGTTTTTTTTTTAAAAAATCAACAGCTGTCTTGTGCCGCTGGAGGGTATACCTTTTGAATGTCGTCTAAGAAGGCTTTAAAGGCCTCATCCGTTTGCTTGTGGCCATGGAGTTTTCTCCACATATATTCGGCCAAATAGGAATCAAACATGCCCGGAACATGATGCGTTCCGTGAAGTGCACGTTTGATTGCCGACCAAGTCCCCTCAATGGAATTAGTATGGGCACCAGTATCGGGGTCTACATAATTCAGGCTGTGGTTGACCCGTAGATGTTCATAACCATCCTCTTCAAGACAGTTATAGGCCTTCCAACAATCTGAAATGATAGTCGTCCCAGGCAATACCCAGTCCCTGAGAATCGGGAGCAAAGTCGAAGCATCTCTCCTCTCAACCACTCTAAAAAAACATCTAGCCGATCCTCTTTCAACACCGCCGAAGACCTATTCGCCCTTAACTGGCTTTCCTCTTCCATACTTCATTTTCCCAAATTTTGATTCATCAATCTCAACAGTCTTGCCATATCCACCAATCCTTTCCGCAGGTTTCATTCATCATAAGTTCCTGGCACACTTCTCTACAAAACATACACCAATCAGTCACTGCATGATCAAACACTTTAACCTCATACATAATATATTCATGCATCGCCTTAGCATACCACAATCGCGTCACTTTCAAAATTTGAATGATACTCAAATGGCTGTGGCTAAACCACGAGCCCACTCGTACACTCTTTGTGCATTCATGCGCATTCTCTCTCCCTTTCTTTCTACAAAACCAAATAAATCCATCAATCTTATCTGTCTTCGGCTTCAAACTCATTTGCGATCCACATTTTGGACATTTATACCCAGACGTTATCATACCCTCTTTCATACACCATTCTAACACCGTTTTCTTACCCATGGCTGGCAAAACGCTAAAATAGCCAATTGAATATTTATTATTCGCTTTCAATATTTCAACTAATTCCATTGCGAAATCAAGGATTTAACCAAATATAAGCAGAAAAAAACCAAAAAATATGGTACTCACTACCAGATTAAAGGCCAAGTAACGTACTACCTCCAGGGCAAATCCAACGGTAATAAAAAGTCGTAACGGTTATCCAACGGTAAAAAAATTCGAAATTCAACGTTTATTTCTAATTCAAAATAAACCTAATTAAATTTACGAAATATGAGAGTAACTCAATAACACAAATGGAAATTTTACTTGTTCTATACATCAGGTAATTCTAATTCGTTCAAATTTAATTTAAAAACAATTATTAAATATACCTCATCTGATGGAAACTTGAATAATATCTGTTGCCACTCATCTTGTATTTCCCACTTCCTGTTGCCTTTCTAATTAATTAAATTGTTATTGAGTTAAAGGAACTGGCAACCAAGAAAAATTGTGATTAAGCATTCCATCCATATTTATGTAGCTGATAGTTCCGTTTTCCTGATGTTAAATAAAAAGTGTTTTTTATAAGTCAGAAAGTCTTCAGTCATAACAAAGTGGCGTCCGTGACAGGACAGAGTTTGTACTCTGCATTCGGAGAACTTGAGATTAAAAAGATGTACAGGTACGAATGATTTTAATTTCTGCTTAAGTATACGATATGCTGTTTATGATGATCAAAGTGATTTAAGTTTAAGAAAATATAATCACTTTCATTGCTTCAGTATAAACAGAAATTAAGAATCTATTACGAATCATTTTAAGTTACTATTTTAGTACATTTATAAATATGGATGCTTTGAAAACAAAACGAAAATCGTTAAGAGCTTCGTTTACGGCTACCGTGAATAAGTTGAAGCAATGTTTGGCGACGAAAGTAGACGCCAAGGATGGCGATAAGCTGTACGTGTTGAATGCTCAGTTACAAGATAAATTTTTACGTTTAGATGAGATTCAAAATAATATTTCGTCATTACTTTTAGAAAATACTGAGACTGTTAATGAATACGAAGCCGATTTTGAGGCGGCAGAGGAATATAGAGATACTTTTCTTGAGATTAAATCAAAGATAGAAACGCTATTAAATAAAGATTCTGGATCTTTGTCAAGTTCTGTGGAGCGTGATTCAGTAAAATTAAATTTACCTAAATTTGAATTAAAAATGTTTTCGGGTGATCCTAAAGAATATTTAACATTTTGGAGCATTTTTTCAAAAATACATGACTCAGAAGAACTGACTGCCATAGACAAATTCCAGTATTTATTCCAGTCTATGGTGCCTGATTCAAGAGCTGCTAGATTAATATCCAGTTTCCCAATAACCACTGAAAATTATCCGAAAGCCGTCCAACAGCTAAAATTAAGATTTGGCCGTGACGATCTCCTAGTGCAAATATATGTTCGCGATCTCCTTTCACTGGTTCTGAAAAATGCAACGGCCGGTAAGAATGCCCCTGATTTAGCCACCCTCTACGATTTACTAGAGACAAAATTAAGAGCATTGGAAAGCTTAGGGCGCACAAAAGAAAAATTTGCTGACTTTCTAGAGCCATTGGTTGAGTCATGTTTGCCAGAAAATGTTTTGCGAGCATGGGAAAGGAGTAGAATTTCAGAAAATACAGATGACGCTACTAGTCAGAGATCCCTGGAAAAACTTATGTGCTTTTTACGCCATGAAGTCGAATCAGAAGAAATGATCCGCTTAGCTCGTGATGGATTCAGCAAAGATAAGGGAAATGGTGGTATACGAAAAGATTGTCAGAAATCGGTACACAAAGATGAACCCACCGCGGCTTCGTTAATTTCAAGCACATCTGAAGCAAAACTTAGTTGTATTTTCTGCAACCGCCCTCATCTCAGTAAAGACTGTCAAAAATTATCAGATATGAGTTACGAAGACAGAAAATCACACGTTATAAGGAAAAGATGCTGTCTCGTTTGCCTCAAGCCTGGACACATTGCAAGAAAGTGTCACAGTAATGTGAGATGTTTAATTTGCCAACGGAGACATTATGTATTACTATGTCCAGAACTACACAAGGGAAAAGAAAATGTTTCGTCTAAGAACAGTACGACCGATGATGAGAAGAAATCTACAGAAACATTGCTAACAAATCTTCCCTCTGAACACGAAATATATCTTAAAACCATCATGATCAAACTACGAAATAAAGATAAGGAATTATGTGTTCGAGCATTGTTGGACGATGGATCACAACGATCTTATATCGAAAAGAATTTAGCTGCAGAACTAAACCTTTCTCCCTCTGCAAGAGAAATATTTTCTCAAGGATTGTTTGGAGGAGTAATTTCTCCTGCTTCTGAGCATAAAAGATACATCGTAAACGTAGAAAGCTTAAATCATAAATATTCAACTCCATTGTCTCTTCTCGAGCAACCAAGGATATGCTCAGCCTTGCCAAGAATCCATGATAGTAAATTGCTTTCTGAGCTTGCTTCCCGAGGAATAAAACTAACAGATGTCGGAAGAGATTCACCACCCATACGAGTTCTGCTGGGAGCTGATATACTCGGTAGCATTTTGACTGGGAGAATAGAGGTATTATCTTCAGGTGTATCTGCAGTTGAGACCTTGTTGGGTTGGACAATTCTAGGACTGGGAAAGAAAAAGCAAATTGTTAACCTAGTCACATTAAGCTTTCAAAATATGGAGATGCCTAAAATGTGGGACTTAGAAGTTTTGGGTATCACAGATCCAATAGAGAAGAAAAATGAAAGCCTCCTTGAAGAAGAAACATTGACTCATTTTAAGGAAACAATTAGGATCTGTGAAGATCAAAGATATGAAGTAGCTTTACCATGGTTAGCCGGACATCCTGCTCTATATAATAAATGCGATGCAGCAGAATCCAGACTTCGTACAGCAACTAAGCGTTTGATAAACGAAAATTACTTTGAAGCCTACGATAACGTATTCAAACAGTGGGAATCAGAAGGCATTATAGAAGCTGTTCCAATGGATGAAATAGCCAAGGAAGCCCATTACCTTCCTCATAGACCCGTCATTAAGCCCTCAAGCAATACCACAAAGGTTCGCCCAGTATTCGACGCTTCGTTCAAGAAACCGGGATTTGCCTCCTTGAATGAATGTTTAAGTGTGGGACCAAGTCTTATACAAAAAATACCGCCTCTACTGTTGAGATTTCGTTCTGGTGCCATAGGTGTAGTCGCAGATATAAAACAAGCATTTCTACAAATACGTTTGAGACCTGTAGACAGAGATGCCCTAAGATTTTTATGGTGGGAGAACGCTGAATGCTCAAAAATAAGAATTTATCGTCATTGTCGAGTAGTCTTCGGTGTTTCCTCTAGCCCTTTTCTGCTAAATGCCACTATAAGTTACCACCTAGAACGAGAAAAATTCCAGACAGAGAGCCTCAGGAAGACAATTGGTCATTTACGGGAAGGATTCTACGTGGACAATTTGGTGACGAGTGTTAACGACGCTAAAGAATTGGAACAACTGAAATCTCAATCCATAGAAATAATGAAAGAATGTGCTTTTGAATTGCGCTGTTGGGCTTCTAATGACTCTAAGGAAGATCAAAATGCACAAATGGTACTTGGTCTGAGTTGGGATGTGATCAGAGACGAACTTTCTTGCAAGTTACCATCAAATTTAGATTGTACCCAAGATAAACCAGTTACAAAAAGGGTACTTCTATCTGTAATCAACAGCATTTACGACCCGATTGGCTTTACTACTCCGGCTTTATTGTTACCAAAGTTGCTTATGCAAGAAGCTTGGAGAGGAAAAGTAGGCTGGGACGAAGTGTTAACCTCAGGACTTGAGCATAAATACAGACAATGGGAGAAAACCATGCATCTGATACCTAAATGTACAATACCTCGAAGATTGTTTCCTGAAAAATATGATGATTTCTCACTGCACATCTTCACAGATGCTTCTGCCTACGCTTACGCCACATGCGCTTTTGTACGAAGTGAATTACAAGGTCAAGTTACAGTCAAGCTCATAGCAGCTAAAGCTCGACTTGCTCCAATGAAAAAATCCACAATCCCACGACTTGAATTGTTGGGAGCAGCGTTAGGTGCTCGATTAGCAGAAACTGTACATTCTATCCTACCAACAGTTTCTAAAACCTACTTTTGGACCGATTCAATGGTAGTTTTAAGTTGGATTAAGAAAAAAGAGCCGTGGAACACATTCGTGGGAAATAGAGTAAAGGAGATCAGGGATTTAACCAATTTAGATGACTGGAGACATGTACCTGGAGAGGTGAACCCTGCTGATCTGGCTACACGATGCTGCGATTGGTCGGACCTCCTGCAAAGCCAATGGTGGGAGGGTCCAAGTTGGCTGTATAAAGTAGAAGAATCTTGGCCATGTTCTGAGGTACCAGAGATTCCGGACGAAGCCTTTCTAGAGCGGCGTAAGACAGTTGTGACAAATTTAATCACAGGAAACGAAGAGAGATTTGGAGATAGATTCCTGTACTTTTCAAGCTATACAAAGGTTCTAAGAATGACAGCTTATGTTCTCAGATTCTGCAACAATATTAAGAAAAACTCTCCTAAGTTAGTCAATTCCCTTTCATGTGAAGAGATTGAAAAGGCAGAAGAGACTTTGATAAAAATCATGCAGTCAGAATGGCCCTCTGAAATACGTGAAAAGTATAGGGATACTATACAGTTTTTCGAAGAAAATGGCATACTGAAAGTTCAAACAAGACTAATTCTCAGTCAAGATCCAGAGGACTTTACGCATCCAACAGTTCTACCAGACCACCCTCTTCTGGAAAGACTGGTTTTGCATATTCATAGATCCTTAATGCATGCTGGGGTATTAACGACCTTAGCTCATTTAAGAGATAAATTCTGGATTCCCAAGGGTCGGAGAGTTATAAGAGCAATTTTACGACAGTGCATAAAATGCAAAAGGCTAACAGCTGGGAAAGTTAATCCAGATCCAGCTCCTGTACCTCCGGACAGAATACACAGAGTTGCAGCCTTTCAAATAACTGGCGCGGATCTGGCCGGTCCGCTTTCCTTACGTGGTGGAAGCAAAGCGTGGATAGTTCTATTCACGTGTGCGGTATATCGAGCAGTCCATCTGGAACTAGTTTCATCTCTTTCTACCGAATCGTTTATGCAAGCTTTGAGAAGATTCTGGGCTAGAAGAGGAAGAGGTTCAACGTTATACACAGATAATGGTACGAATTTTGTGGGTGCAGCAAATGCCTTGAAATCTTTGGATTGGGACTTCATTCAAACTGAGTGTTCTTTAATGAAAATAAAATGGATGTTTAGCCCCCCTTCCGCCCCATGGTACGGTGGATTTTGGGAAAGGATGGTCCGCAGTATTAAAGAACTTCTCCGAAAATGTTTGGGCAAAGCTTGCGTAACATATGAAGAAATGTTGACTTTACTCTACGATTGTGAGGCTACAATAAATGGGCGACCACTAACATATATGTCAGACGATCCCAAAGAGCTTAAACCACTTACACCAGCTCATTTCATCCAAGATATAAAAGAAAGAGAAACATTTGATTTGGATCTGATTGATTCTCAGCATATATTGAAAAGGGTGCGTTACCTTCATACCCAACGATCAAATTTACGCAAACGTTTCTACAAAGAATACCTAGGAGAGTTAGTAAGAAGTCCTAAAGTAACTTCAAGAAGAAAGATGATTTCTCCGGGAGAAATTGTCATAGTTGAATCAAAGAACCCAAACCGAATGAATTGGCCTTTGGCTCAAGTGATCGAATTGTTTCCTGGGAAGGACGGTGTGGAACGTGTGGCCAAGTTGCGCCTAGCCAGTGGTGAAATCATACGACCGCTTCAACGAATTTATCCTCTGGAGCTTAGTGCTAGTGATCATATCAGCAAGGACCACCAAGGAACTGAATTTTCTGCACAAAACCCGGGTCCTACTGCAGTTGATGTTCTCGAAGAAGGAAAGAAATCTCGATATGGCCGTCCATTAATTCCTGTAAAAAGACTGAATTTGTGAACTGGTCTAATCTTTACTTTTATAATCTCATGTATACGATTGTTTATTTATTTTTTTTTATCTAAATGTGTTATAATTTTGCTTGTGTTTTGTATTGCTTTAAAGTGTTTGCATGCAATACAAAAGGTGGGAGAATGTTGCCACTCATCTTGTATTTCCCACTTCCTGTTGCCTTTCTAATTAATTAAATTGTTATTGAGTTAAAGGAACTGGCAACCAAGAAAAATTGTGATTAAGCATTCCATCCATATTTATGTAGCTGATAGTTCCGTTTTCCTGATGTTAAATAAAAAGTGTTTTTTATAAGTCAGAAAGTCTTCAGTCATAACAATATCAGTCCAGGTGTTTCAATCTGACTTCTACAACAAAGACAACATCTTTATTAGCTCAAAGAGAATTTTTTCGGTGATTTATCCGATGTCACACAAGATCCAGCTTCGGATTCATTCTAAAAATATACAAGAAACACTGTACACAAAGAAGAAAAATCTAAAGAAAACAAGAACCGAAAATGTACAAAACAAGATAAATCAAGCAAAATAATAACTTCAAATTCAAGAAAATGTATCAAAAGATAATCTTCAAGATTTCAGCAACATTCTCAAAACAACAAGCAACAGGCTCAAAACGGCTTCCGGTTTCATTTCATAAATCCACGTCTTTCGTTTAGTTCCTGTGCGAAGGCATCATTAGAGATGGCGCTACAATCGTTTACCAAACTTCGAAGTGAGACCTCTGGTACTCTTTTTCTGGGGGTTGTTCTATTGTTCTTTTTCTCGTCCCTGTGACCTTGCTTTCTCATTGCTCGTGAGATTATCCTTCATATTTGTTTAAATATAATTTTGTATACTTACTCTTTTCTGTGTGTGTTTTATATTTTTCAGGATTGCTATGGATGTGAGCACCGATGATGCCTGTCCGCAAATTAGAACCTTCTTTATGTGAAACTTCTGGACAAGTTTTATTCCGAATTCCTACAGATGAGGATAATTATGCTTTCTTAGGAAATTCGTGTATTTGCATGATATGTATGAGCGAGATAACTTTCGTTTTTGCTTTTTCTCAGCTTGTACATACTGTTCACCATATGAATTAATCTGAAATCGTATAACTGTACTTTAAAATTTGGTGAAATACGATTTGTGTTGATTATAGATTTTTTTTATCTATTTTCTAAATACAAAAATGCCTTTCAGTTCTAAAATGGAACATTCCATCAAAAAAATTAAAGTACCTCTTAAAGAATGACAGAGTGCGTAACAAACAATTCTCTGATTTCTCTATATTCCATGTCAATAGATTGTCAAAATTTTAGATAATCACTTTCTTTTCTTTTCTTTTCTTTCTTTCCTTTTTTATTGCATTTGAGAGAACATCATTATGTTACATCTGGGTTAAACTGTCTGGTAAATGATTCATTTCAATATTTAGTGAAATTACATTAAATTTTTATGACTAACTTGATACTGGCGTTTAAGAAGTTCCCCGGCTCTTTCAAGAGACTATCTACCTTGTAGTGTGAAGTCCTTGCAGCGAATGTGCATTTTTCTGAGAAGTGGTAGAGAATGAATTCAAGTCCATACTGATTGCTTATTGAAAGCAGGGGTAGGAGAGTGGGTGCAATCTTTCATCCAAGGAGGACGCATCTGCCAGATGGGGTGGTGGTGAGGGATCACCAAGGTGTGCCGTGCTTTATTTAAGACAAACATGGATTAATATATATATTTTTTCAATTCAAGGTCCAATGGCTAAATTGCAAAACTTTAATAAGAGAAATGCATCTATAAAAAGGATCTAAATGAAGTAAATAACTTCATAGTATGTAAGTCTATAAATGTCTTTAAAAATTAAGAATTTTTAGCTTTTAAATAAAAAGAGATAAACTTCTATCAACTCAGTTTCTAAAACTGACTGATTTTGAATTTTTGAAGATCACTATTCAATAAAAACGGGTAATTTTAAACCATTTCATCGACCATTGCAAAGATGGTATCAACTTTCAGGATTTCTCTAGACTGACTGGCCTAAAAAATGAAAATGTTGAATGTTCCAAACATTAATATTCAAAACTTCATAACTCAATCAAATTTGATAGCTGAAGATAGAAACCTTCATTTATTTATTTGAAAGTTGAAGTGTTAAGAATATTTCGTTGAATATGTTTCCATATAACTAAAAAAATGTATAAAATTTAGACTCAGTATTTTTTTAAATTATGTTTATAGACCGAAATAAAATATATTATTATTCGCATTAGTAAAATCTTTTTTACTAAGTCAAACTAAAACTTGAATTTTATGGTGAGTTTAAGCAATTTTTGTTGAATAATTCTTAAAATATCACATAAATTTATTTAGTGATCATTATTATGATTAATTAAGTGATTAAGTGATTAATTATCACATCATTTAGCAGTACGCGTAATGATTCTCTTTTACTTATATTAAAAAAAAACAGATGCTTGCTTTTGGTAAAAAATATTTTTATATCAATTTTCAATTTAATCATTTCCATTTTAATTAAAAATTGCAATTTTGAGAGTGCTGACAAATACACCGATGGAAAAAAAATCTCAACACTAGGAAGGAGCTGTGCTAGGTAAACGAAATTTGGTAGGCGTGTTTATACATCTGAAAGATGACGTCGATTCAAATTTCGAGTTACGCGCTTAAGTGTGGCGCTAGTTGTGACACTATGAACATGCAAATGAGGTTGGCTTTAAATAGGCGCTGTAAGGTTCATGATCGTTATTTACAGTTGAGATTTGACGTAGTGGGTTAATGTTAGTCAAGAATGCCTCTGAGAAGACGAAGAAGCCATTTTCAACAGCTCACTGAGTTTGAACGCGGTCGTGTTGTAGGGTTACGAGAAGGTGGGTTTTCTTTCCGCGATATTGCTGAAAGACTTGGCCGGAATGTATCCACTGTGCATGAGTATTGGCGGCAGTGGTCAAGGGAAGGTACTGTCTCAAAAAGACCAGGTTCCGTGCGGCCACGTGGTAATACTGAGAGGGAAGACCGCCGTATTCGGCGTATGGCTGTGGCTAATCGTACTGCGTCTGCAGCTGAAATTCGAGCTGCAGTTGGCACTACAGTGACACATAGAACTTTTACAAATCGGTTACTTCAAGGACAGCTCCGAGCCAGACGTCCTGTACAGTGCATTCCACTGACTCCAAACCACTGCCGTTTGCGACTTGAGTGAGCTCGTAGGAGGAAGGAGTGGAGATCTGTTGTATTTTCTGATGAAAGCCGGTTCTGCCTTGTTAGCAGTGATAGCCGTTTGTTGGTTAGAAGGAGGCCAGGTGAACGCCTGCTAGGGACCTGTCTGCGGCCTAGACACGCAGGGCCTACTCCTGGAGTTTTGGTTTGGGGAGCAATTCCGTATGACAGCAGGAGCACTCTCGTGGTTATCCCACGCACCCTGACTGTAAATTTGTACGTCAGTCTAGTGATACAACCTGTTGTGCTGCCATTCATGAACAGCATTCAAGGGGGTGTTTTCCAACAGGATAACGCTCGCCCTCATACCGTTGTTGTAACCCAACATGCTCTACAGAGTGTTGACATGTTGCCGTGGCCTGCTAGATCCCCAGATCTTTCTCCAATCGAGCACGTATGGGACATCATTGGACGACAACTCCAGCGTCATCCACAACCAGCATTAACCGTCCCTGCATTGACCGCCCAAGTGCAGCAGGCATGGAACTCCATCCCACAAACTGATATCCGACACCTGTACGACACAATGCATGCACGTTTGCAAGCTTGCATTCAAAATTCTGGCGGTTACACCGGTTACTAATGTACCAACATTTCACGTTTGAAATGGCTCTTCTCGCCAATGGCTCTACCTGTGATCTTGAAACTTTAATCAATTAAATATGTTACCTAGACAAATGTATTCCAAAAATTTCATTACTGTACAACAATTTTTTCTTGGTGTTGGGATTTTTTTCCCCATCAATGTAATTAGAGAGACGTATAGTACATTACGGGTTTAAGGCCTTTATAACTGCATAAATGAATTTTATGACTATCAAAATTTGAACCTTAAAAATATTTTGATGAAGTAGCTATTAAAAGACAAGTTACATAAATTATTTAATTGACAATGATGTTACATAAAGTATTTAACTGATTATTTTAACAGCAGTAAGATTGGCGAACCAGCTGGTTGCCAAAGGTGGCTAGTATCTAAATAAAGTTCACTTAATATTTCAGAATAGATCTTTTGCGAGTTCTTCTCCAATCACACTAATTACTTCAATAAACTCTATAAATGACTCATTTATACTTAATCTTTTCTCTACAAAATTTACATACCTAATAAAGACCGAAGTTTGTTCTTTATGGGAAATATCAGAAATGGAATTCATTGAGAAAATGTAATACATAGCTACATTTACATTATTTTGTTAAGAACATTTCCTGAGGGAGGAATAATTTGATCTTATAATGTATGAACTAAAACATTGAAAATTTAGTTTGTGGATTTTTTTTATTTTGTTCATATGATCCATAAGCACAGAGTCGTATTTACTTAGTAGTTCGATTACACTTAAAAAATTTCCATTATTAGGCATTTCTATTATTTCATGGTTCCACGAAATTTAAGATTATTACGCGCTTAAAATAGAATGACATCTACAATTCTATGAAATAGTAATTTAAGTCATGCCATTCCCTTACTTATATTAATTTGGATTTGTTTTATCAATAGTCGAACATAAATCCAGTTGTTACTGTAATTATTTCCAAAAGCTTTTAGTTGATTACTCAGTTTATCGTCGTATTACTTTTTGTTTGAACAATTTAATATAAACAAACATACGCAGATGCACACATAAAAAATATTGCATTAGATATAGACAAAAGTAGATAATTGATGATTTACAAGTCCACCTGAACAAAGCCTCTGCCTTGACTTCTGTGCGCCGGGCATGCCGTTCTTGTCTTTACATGCCTGATGGGGATTTCCTTATTCATAAATGAACTTTCCCCGTCTTTTTATAGATCTGCTATCTTTGCCTATTAAAGGCGTCAGTCGATGCTCAGTCAGCTACATGGGAACAAGCTTGTAGACTTTTAGAATGTGTAATATTATTATTGTCCAGAACATTCTTTTAATTCTTAATCACGGTACCCCCCATAGCACCCACCACACTCCACAGTGCTTATTTTAGAACTAAAAGGACTCTTTCTTTTTGGATCTCCCGATTTCGGAATGATAACTCAAACTTCTTCTTCTTGCATACAGCCGACTACCCCGCCGCCACTGAACGTAGCAGTATCGACAGGATTTGTTGTGGTCGACTGCTAAAGAAATATTGTCCAACCTTACATTGACCGAACAGTCAAACTAACATTCCTTTCGGGGTAGTAAATAGCAGTCTTTCTCCCCATGTGCACTCTCTCAAACAGTTAGAATGAAACTATCAATCTTTAGCATCATATCCTTCAGGATTTTGAGATTATCCGGTACCATCAGTACTTACTTAAACCATTATTTACTATCTTCAGGTTTTACCTTAACTCTGAGACCTCCAGAAATTCCATTAAATAGTAGTAAACAGTACCAATTTCTCCACAAATGCATCTATTTTCCTGTGTTCTTGTAAATCTTTGGAAATATGCAGGAAATCTCCCATGCCCAGATATTTATAACTCAGATTGGCGTTAATTTGCAGTCTGATAGTCTCCATGCGAAGCAAGAACAATGGATCTGTATGAACATAGAATGTACCAGAGTTCTACAACCGACAGTGTCTTCAAGGCCTTCGATATATTTGCGAGGAATTTGCATTGGCTCATTGATAGCTGGAAGATAAAATCCTTCAACAAAGTCACCAAAATGTGGACTGTGATCAATTCCTCATGTGAATTAAATACCATGTCTAAATGGAACTGATTATCACAGCAATCAAATGCCATCGCTAGTTGGAAGTAGCTGTGACTCAGCTCTACCAAATTTCTGTTAAGTAAATTTCATAAAAATTCATTAAAAGCGGGACAATGGCAAATGATTGTCTCGTCGTGACAAATGTTGTCCACGTTGTCTCAAATGTTCACTCGAGGGCAATGCTGGGACAACAGCAGAGAGGCAACGTTTGCGGACAATAATAAGCTCGTCTGAACCCACTTTAATGGAAGGTCACGCCTACTTCCAAAAGATTATGTGACTGCAGTTGGACAGTGGTAAATAGTTGTTCCTTTGGAACAACTGTTTGCTATGGTACCGTTGTGGTTACATGATCTTCCTGGAGTAACCATGACCTTCCATTACTCGAAATAGTTGGTCTCTTTTGAAAGCTGCTTTATGCTAAGAAAGAAAAAGAAAATGAGAGGGAAAAGAAAAGAAATGGAGCCTATGAGATGAATGAATAGACTTATCTCGAATCATTAATAATGTGGGGTGTCGCGATGGCCAAGAAATGATAAGTCCAGATGATACTTTAGAATTTAATGGATGACAACGAAGTTAGATTAATGATGAACAAATGGTGATGACTAATTTACAGGATGGAATGGATGACCAAGTTCGCCCTTTAACAATTTCGTTTTCCGTCTTTCCACATACGTCTTCGGTTGTTTTAGATCTTCATAATCATGTCTCGTCCAGACGTGAACTGCACTTTGCTCACGTTTTTTCCACCAGAGGGCTGCTTAGTGGCGGGAAGTGAGGTCACAGGCGACTCTCAATGGCAAAAAGTGATATACCTGGCACCACAATAATATATTTTTCAACAATTTTTTTAAAAAATCGAATATTTAAAAGGTATCGGAATGGGTGTCCATTATCAGCTCAGTTGAAAATTCTGTTTTGAAACGTTGATAGAGTAAACAGATGTCATAAATGAACAAAACATGTATTAAGACCAATAATCTGGTTGAACCAAAACTTGTTTGATGGTCAATAATAGTTTAAAATTGTTTAAAATTTGATGAAATCTGTGCTACTTCGTCTTATTGTTAAAAAATTTTCATGCAATATAAATACCAGGGAAAAGGAATTGAATTTAACATTGACCTTTCTATTTAAAATGAAGACCTTATTCCCTACTATTAAAACGAGTTAACTAGTCCTTCATCTTTTTAAAATACATTTCTAAAACAGATATTTTCTTCTCTTGTCATTCAATATTAATATATAAATTAATGTAATATATGTCACATTTCCTGAATTTTCTTGAAAGTACTCCTAATTAACGGCATTAAAAAGTTATGATGTATTTATTATATATGATATATTATATTATGATTGTATACTATTGTATATTATGATATATTATATTATGATTATATATAATTGTATTGTGATATATTATATTTAGAGACGAATTTAGCCGGGGTCCTAGCAGAGAAATAACGAGTTCCGAGTTCGAACCTTGATCCGGGCGCGAGTGGTAATTCTTTTTCTGTGTTCTATCTGTGAGGTATGTGAACGTGTTCCCCTGCAAAGAATGGTTCTGCAAGCCAGTGTGACGCACGAAGTACTAAGTCGTAATCTTGGCCTTATTTGGAGCTACCGAAAAAACAAGGGACACTCAGCTGAAATATCTGTCATCGGGTTTGTAAAGTGCCATAAGTATCAACAACAGCAGATGTGAATTTCTATAAAATATATTTTTACTGAAAAATATGTCCTATTCTGTAAAATAAAAACATGAATAACAATAATTTGGAGAGAGAGGAGAGTGAAATAACTTATTTATTTTTGTGAAAAAGTCAAATTCTTCTAAAAAGTCAAAACATGTAATTCCAATTACCACGTAATCTCTGGGTACCGAAATATACCGAGGTAATTATGAATATTGCTATAACAAAGACTAAATAATTAATAAATTATTTTGGGAAAAAATGTGTTCCTTAATGAGTCCTCGGAAACATGATAATATAATTACTTAAATGATAGGCCTCATGTCCTCCATTTACATCAATTTTAAATCGAAGAAATGCCGAAGTAAGAAGAGATTCGTTCCCGTTTTTTCTAGCTGACCTTACATGAAAAACAAATAATTAATTTAAAATAATCAATTCCTACTTAGGCCAACAAAGGAAAAATTTATTTTAGCTACTTTTTATTAAATAATTATCAAAAAAAATATTTAAGTATCAAAAAATTATTGATCTTTGCATGAACTGAATTCGAATTCTTCATCTTCACGTGAAAAACACTGAAACCCTTGCATTTTATCGATTGAGCTACTGCCTGTCGATTTCTATTTTCATTGCAGACTGCTAAAACTCTATTTAAAGTATTAAAAATGAATTAAACTTAATTAATGAATTGAAAAAAAACTGTTTTAACATCAAGTACCATCCACTACGAGTTTAAAAAAATGTATTTAAACTTGAGTGGATGAACGAAAGCTATTTTATTAACGATTGAACAAGATATATATAAATACATATAGGGACAGTGTGAGCTAATAGTAGGAGTTGAACGAATTTATGGTTTATTATTTTTAAAAGACTCCCACATGTTGAATAAAAGTGCACAGAATAACCGTAAACAACAACAAAAGGAAGTAGATGTACTGTCTGTCCATCACAAGAACTCTCTCTGCTAGACCATCGTCTATGTTTACGGTGGGCGTAATAGAAAACTAAACCTTAGTCCACGCCCGTAACAATTTGCCATGGACAAAACTGGGCATGCTCAAACTTCGAGCGCGCCAAATTGTTTTGGATAAGGCGATATCAAGCCAAAGGCCAAACTGCGCATGCTCCAAACAATTGCACAGCCTTCTCAATCTGCCAATTTGACTATTTACCTTTTTTTGTTTACACCGTATTTTTTGCTTTCTGGAATCTTCAAAGGCCAAATCCCACTGCTGTAAATGGCACTAAAGATGGCGATGATGAAAGTAATGTACTAGTACATAATGAAAATTTGAAATCTATCGCTAATTTTGAATGTATGGAACGCAAACAGCAGTATTCAAAACAAACGGAAAACATTTAAAATTCCATCCGAAAACGAAATTTCTGGAGCAAGTGAAGGAATACAAATTCCTTTGTAAGGAATGTGATAGAAAATTAACCGAAAATCATAATATTTTCAACACAAACAACAATACTCTCGCAGCAGAGTTTTTGGAGTAACCCCTAGACGCTACTAACTTTGGCTCGATATCTCCTTATCCAAAACAATTTGGCGCGCTCAAGTTTGAGCATGTATGATTGCATTTAATTTTTGAAAAAAAAAAAAATCACAAAGTGGAAATTTATTTGAATACCCAGAATGTTGAAAATATCTTATGTTCATGTTATAAATATGCAAAGAATAAAGCAAATCAAACAAAAAAACTGAATAATTATTTGTATGTCTAGCGATTGCACGAGAAGAAAAAATTAAGAAGTAAAATCATGCAAGACAAAAAAATTAAACGTCATCATTTCATTTGATTTAAATTTATATTAGTAACTTACCTAGCAACTTATTTGGAATAACTAAGCCTGTCCAAATCATGGAAAAGCGCAATTAATTGTATGTCACTTTGCTACATCACTTGATCAATAACCCAATGTAACTTATTAAAAATTTGTTATTTTAAAATTTTTACTGGTAAGTTGTAGAAAAAAAAGTGCATAGAAAAAATACTAATATGTAACGGTTGCATAATTCTACATTAACTTTCTCTTTTGATAAAACAGATGGAGTTACCTTTGTAACATTGAGGTATATTTTCCTTGATCTTTCATATGGGTCATTATTAGATTGTATTCTGAGTGTCATGTATTTTCGAGCCCTTGTTAGTTTTATCTTGCGAGATGTGAAACTTCAAAAATCATTCAATAACCGCTCTTGCAACTTATGCATTATTTTTATCTACTTCATAAGGAAGTTATAAAGAGACTTGTCCCTCTATAAATCACTAATTTATTTACGTAAGGTGTGAATAAGAATTTTTAATTTCATTTTTTGAACAATATTTAGTGAAAATATTTTAGCTTATTAAACATTTGCGGTTTTTTAATTTTTACTGATAAGATGCAGAAAAAAGTGCTAAGAAAAATTTATAATTTGTAACAGTTACATAATTCTACATTAACTTTCTATTTTGGTACAACAAATGTCGTTACCATATTAACGCCAATGTATATTTCCCTTGATTCTTCTTATGGGTCATTATTAGAATTTCGTGATCGTGTTTGTTTTGTGTTATGAAATGTGCAGCTTAAGGCCTTATCACAAGGCAAAATATCGTCGGCACTTTCCGTCAGCAAACGACAACGAAAGTGACGTCACTTGTGTGACATCATTTCAAAGTTTCACATGATTGGTTGAATTTCTTTTGCAGACAATATTCGTCAAACTGGTTAAAAAAGTTGTCGATGACGTAAAACTTGCTTGACCGGTTCTTGAGGGTAGAAACCGAAAATAGCTGACGGAAAGTGCAGACGATATTTTGCCGTGTGATAAGGCCTTTAAGAAGTTAAAATTCAAGCTTCAACTGGCGGAAAAAGTTTCGGTCTAATACACAATCTTACAATGAAAATGTAGAAAACGTGAGAATGAATACGATTAAGTGAAATTCATATTTGTTGAAAGGGATGTAAATAACGCACTAGATATTTCCATTCAAACTAAATAATAATTGTTATATTTTTTAAATGTATTAATTGTGTTAAAAAATCTCACGTTGCCAGTGGTGGGTCTAATACCACTTGGTCATAGTAAGCCCGAATGAGCAGAGCTCTTTCAAATTCGGGCAGAAGTGTGTGCCTTTCGTTATTAACGAGCACCGATAAGGTAAAAGTACGGCTTAGCTCGAACACACGCGACACAGCCCTTTTTATTGGGCTGTTGAACTCATTCATACATCTGGAAATCAGAATTTAGATCTAAATCTAAGACCGACTCATCCCTGATTCAGTACTCCCAGAAGTATAATCTGTTATTGAAACTTGGAGGACTGCAGTCACGACATATTTAACGTGCCCCAACTACCATTAGCCAACACGGCAGTCTTTGGCCGAGACGAGAATAGTACCCGCGACCTTTCACTTACTATACTGGCGCTCAACCAACCAGGCTACGACGGCCTACGTTGCTAGTTATTGTAGCAAATACTGATAACTGGCAGAATGCTCTTTCAGCAGATTAATGAAAAATTATCTTCGGTCAAGCCCGTATGCAGAACGCTTCAATGCATTTGCTATACTAAGCATCGAAAAGAAATCGTAAAAGTTGTCGTTTTTCTGACGTAATTAATGACAAAAACAAAATCCCGCATTAAATAAACATGCGATAGTATTATATGTTCGTGTTTGTATTATTATTCTTATTTTACAAAAAAGTTAAAACTAAAAATAGTATCTTGTACTTAGGCCTCTTTAAACAGAAGGTCGGCTCTGCTTGCTCTGAATATGTCAACAAAAGAAATAATAACATTTAGATTAAGAAAGTAGTTAAGATTTAATTTTAATACTGATCAGTGTTAAGAATTTTAAAAATAGTAATTCCCAATAAATAAATGAATGTAGAGATTTAATTAGCGGCCATTACTATTCCATATTTACTTTCCTTTTATTGTAATAGATGGCACCATGGATTCCATTGAATACCACTGATCCAAAGTCTAAGACGCGTGACGTCAGGTTTCAAAAAGTAAACTGTAAGAATTTCACTCTTCAGACGGAGAGAGAGAGGAAGGTTGTTCGATTCGGTAATATGATTCTTTAATACGCAACGATGGGACACATAATTTTGCCATGAAACACTTGATGAGGCTTCATCCTTGGTGGCAACTAAAGGTGATACTTTTTTCTCTATTGTAAATAGCCTGTCCTGTCATAATTCTTAATTAACATTAAACTCATCGAACGAATGACCCTACTCTCAACGAAAAAGAATTTTGATTCGTGTCGTACTGACACAGTAATTTTTCCCATCCCGAGAATTGGTACATCATTGCATTCCTAAGAAGTGATCAAGTATAAGTGAAGTCGTGCCGATCATCGCAAGAATTTCTCATCACCACATAGGCATCCTACCGAAAAGAATTTCCGAACGTCATCATTTTTTCTCATCACGAGAATGGTTCATCATCGTGTGCCAATCAAATTATGAAATTACAGTAAAGTCGTCCTAACTATCGCAAGAAAATTTTCCCACCTCAGTAAATTAGGAAATGTGTCGTCCTGACATCTAATTCCGGCAGGAATAGTGTGCAGTACTTTGAATGCAGCATTTGTGCAATTAAATTTTAAAAATCCACAACCAGCTGAATTCAAAATTACGAGGTCCGTCTCCAAATAGCCCTAGTGTTGCTTCACAACGGCACGTTTATCCTATACTATAATACGAGGAATGGTTGCCAAGTCGAAAATCGCCCCAGATTTAATAAACTCCGATAAACTTGGGGGTCTGGGGTTTTTGGCCACGAGGAATCGATTGGCGCCGGTTTTGAAGCGCTACAGTCGAGCAGTTCGGAGTAACAGATAGGATATTTTCAAACTTTATTAGTTCGCCATAATGGCTATAGATGGAAGCATTTAAATTTTCTTTGTCTATTGCCTAATAGGTTTCAAGCGGTACACTGCTCACTTTGTATCATTTCTTTAATTGTATAATTTTTTGTTATCAATTACATTTTATTTCCTATGACTTTTCAAACTTTACCTTTGTATAGAATAGTTCCCTTTCCAAACTCTAACTTTGTTTAGAATAGTGTACAATGGTGCACTTTAACCGGTTATCTTTTCACCAATGGTTTCACAAATTTTCTTATGGCATGTATCGTTTTGATAAATCACAATTGAAAATTTAAATCTTCGAGTTAGCTTCGATACCTGTTTTCTCCGAGCGGAGCTCGGTCACCCGCTGGTGTAACTAAACTAAAGTAAACTAACTAGGTAAAGTAATACCGATATGCTCAAATATTATTATGCAGAGAAAGAGCATAGCGTACTAATTTAATTATCTTAGAACACTTGAAAATCAAATGAATTCTTTTTAATTTTTAGTTTTCACTTCCAAGCAGCCAAAATATATAGGAAAAATAATCGATACATAAACGATATTCTGAGAATGAATTCAATTGACTTACGAACACAAAATCGAATAACAGAAGTTTTTAAAATTTCATTTCACCTACAAGTAGCCAAAATAAATTGGAAAAATAATCGATACATAAACGATATTCTGACAATGAATTAAATTGACTTACGTAAACAAAATCGAGTAATAGAAGTTTAAAAAATTTCATTTTGACATGAATTAATATGGCTAAAGAAAAAAAAATTCAAATCAGCTATGAATTTGAAATAAACCAATTTCACTTTAATAAGAGATTCTTATACAAAGAGAATCCAAATAAACCACAACAAGATTATCTTCGAGAAAATAAAAATAAAAAGAAAAGAAAAGCAGAATTTATTTCAAAAAGCCTTTGTTTGCGAAATACAAGTTTTTGCATGAATTTTCTGAAATGTACATCAATATGGAACATCGAAATTGTCATCTCTTTCAATCAATGGGAGCCTCAAGGTCATGTTGACTTTAGGCTTTTCTTGTGCAGCCTTCCCTTTATTTCCAGTTTCCCACAAAAAAGTGAGGGATTGACCAGTACTGTCTCGGCACTGACCAGGACTCTTGGCTGGTGACCCTTGCCTCCGCCTTGGGGTTCTGAGGAGATGCGGAGGATTTGGATTTGGCGTCTTCCATTGCCTGGTGACTTCTGGCGGCGGAAAGGTTCTGCTCAGATTCCCTTTCGCGCCTGCGCAGAGAGGGGCGCTCTTGAGCTGGTTTCGTTGTGTAGTAACTGTTGGGACTGGAAGAAATACCTTGAGAAGTGAAAGATTTGTATTAGCATATCAGTAATTTTTAACGTAAGACTGTAATATCGACCTTAAGGCCTTATCACAAGGTGAAATTTCATCAGCACTTTTCCGTTTATACCCTCAAAAACCGGTCAAGCAAGTTTCATAATCGACAACTTTTTCTAACCAGTTCGAAACTGTAGTCGGGTATATTGTCCGCAAACGAAAATCAACCAATCATGTGAAAGTTTGAAGTGACTTCACTTCTCGCTATCGTTTGCTGACCGAAAGTGCTGAAGATATTTTGCCGGGTGATAAGGCCTTAAAACAAAATAACAACAACAACAAAAAAGTAAGTATACGAAAATAATTTATTTCACTCGTTTTACTTTCCAAAATCAGTGGTAATGTATAAAATAATTATCAGAAATTAAAGCCAGCATCCTGGGTTAGGGATAGCCTATCTTCCCCGTGATATGGGCGTCCTGGTTAGGGCATGGTTGTTCTAAGTTCTACCTGTGAGTTGTATGAATGTGCCCCCCCTGTAAAAAGGGGTTGTGCAAGCGAATGTGTGTATCACCTTCATTTGCGCTAGAAGTCAGACTTCTGCCTCTGGGTGCTCAGGGGTCTTTACCCACTGAAGCTACTGCACCCCCTTTCCATGGAAACATGGACACGACATCAACATAAGAAATTAAATGAAACTGAATGAGTTCATGTGTCGTTCTCATCCTATGGCCGCGGTTCAAGATTACGAGATCCGTCCCAAAATAGTCTAGTGTTCTTAACACTAGATTGCCTAAGGTAGTCATTTTAACTGCTTTTCAATTTCAGTTAGAAAAACAATTGTGTATATAATGACACAGCTTCTTAGAATTTTGTGATTTTTTTTTGTTCAACATATAAATGCATTTATTAATCATTGTAGTTGACTCCCCAACTCTTTCATTTCCGGCATATATATACCTGTATTGCCTAAAAACTGTTATTTTGACTATTTGGAAAGTTTTAAATAATCAAATGATTTTTATTTTTGAATTGAGTAAATTACTTATATGAAATCGGAGCCAACCTGATAATATGAAATCAGATCGGTTCTGATTTCGTATAACAGTTTATATATTTTTTGATTACCGTCACTTGTTCGTTACTTATCATTCGAATTTTCATGCCAAGCCTGCCATCAGAAAGTTAACAGAAAATGAGGACCTACAAACATCAAATACAACATATTCCAACACGCGTATGTTTGCGGAAGATGTACACATAAAAAGATTTCAACTTACATTTGCTTAAAATGTACAAATAATGAATAAATTATTTTTTGCTCCAAATGAAATAAATTTTTTTTATTGTTAATATTACTAATAACTTGCTATATGACTGTAAATAGTATATGAAATATTAAAAATTAATTTTAAACACATTTCTTTACACATTAGTTATTCCTTCACAATGCAGTCATTTTGACTGCTTGATTGTTCTTCATCTGCTCTATCTGTGTGATGAGTGGATTTGCCACATTGTAAAAGGTGGTTGTGCAAGCGAATATGATACGCGAGTGGCTAATACGTACTCTTGGCACTGGTTGGCGGTACTAAAAACAAGAGACGCTTCCATGGTCTAAAATCGCTTGTGAGATTGTCCATGGCAAGTGCCACTGAAAGAAACAAGAATTATTTATTGTATTTTCGATTTTAAAAAAAGGATTTTCCTTTTCCTTTGAGATCCATATAAATTTAGTCTTCTTTATTTGGTGCATTATAATAGTTGCCGTGCATCAAAAACATGCGCATGTCAGTTTCTTTGATTAATAAGTTGAGACATCAGATAGCCGCAGTACGTCAGGATCTCAAAGAATACATTGTGGTATATATTTGTGATTTTTTTTAAAATTTGTTTTCAAAAATTAAATGTAATCATACATATTATCGCCAGTTTGGCGTTAAACCTGCCAACGTGAGAAACTTGAATGGATTTCTACCTCTGGGAAAGAATTTTTCCTATAGTAACCTGTTTGTATAACGCCCACCTTAAACATAGACGATCGTCTAGCAGAGTTCTTGTGATGGACAGACAGTACTAACCTTTAAGTACATTAGGAGGCTGTGGCCTGTTCTTGAGTTCTTTTTTTCCAGCAGCTGCCCAACCATTGGTCAGGAAAACATTCCTCTTCTTCCCCTTCTGCTTCGTTTCGTCCTCTTCCCAGTCTAGGGGTACAATCACCTGTAGGATTCAAGGAGATGTTTGTAAATATTTGGGAGAACAGCAATTGTCAATAAGATATCAACTCTTTAATATGGCCTTTTATTTCAAATAACCAAAATGTTTTTAACATCAACAGGATTTTTCTTGTAATTTTAAAATGACCTTCTTGTATACGTAATATGCAGAAAGTACAGTTATCTAAAAAAACAAACAAAAATTTGTCGAATCTCCACTTTTTAGGTTTCTCTATATTTGAAGAGCATTTTTTTTTAAATATTCGTCTGACTGCTTGTAACAAAGATAATTCAAAATTGCTTATGGCTAGACTGCTGAAATTTGGTATACAGATCTTACATCAAATTTGAAGATTTCTATTAGATTTTGAGCAAAATCCGTCCAGAGGAAATTTGTCTGTTTGTATGTAAAATAATATGATAATTACGAAAAGGAGTGAGCTAGATAAATATAATTCTATACATGTATTGAACATTTATATTCTATAATATTTTGAGGTAAAGCCAGCAGGAATTTGACTGTCTATTTATTTGCACCATCAGAAACATGCAATATTGGTAACTCAAAAAATAAATTACTTAAATATATCGAATTAGGTAAAGTATTTTGTAATCACAAGTGCAGAGTTGTGTCAAACCTTTATTTCAATTTATTAGGGAAAAAAACTGAGTCTAAAACCCGAATTGGATTTTCGGTATTATTAGCCACATGCCAGCTATTAATCATTAAAAAAACTCGCTATGGATGTCTCGATAGATTAGTAAAAATGCTAAAATTACACCAAAAATTAATATTTCTAATATTTTGCAAGGCGTTGTCTCGCATAACAACTTTGCCAGAAAACATGCGAAAAAGTTTTAGGTTCCTGTTTCCCCTGTTTTGTTCCCTTATTTGCTAATTTCGAAAATAAAAAAGAATGGATATTTCAGTTATTTAAAAAAAATCTTTTAAATCCTAAACGAATCGATATATTTTTTACAGAATTAGAGATTGCCCTTTTTTATAAATTTATTTGCCATTTTCTGTCTTTTAAATGCATAGAAAAGTTCCTCTATACGATCAAACTTTCCAAATAAATATTTTTTTTACTATCTGCTTTGATATAAACTTAACAAGAGCCAATTATTCCTAAGTAATAAGTGAATTATTACTTAGATGTTTTCTGTAAAACATAATTCATTGCTGTATCAATTTACGATGAATCTATTTGAATCCGCTGATGGGAAAAGGATATTTCTTAAAAATTTGGTTAGATGGCCAAAGAAATATGTAGCTCTGGAGTTAAACATGGAGCCAAAAGATTTTTCTTAATATTGATTAAATTGACCTTATTTTATAGATGTCAGACAAAACGTGGCTGGTCATTGTTATTACTTGTTATGATGATAAACCTGGTATAGTTGCTATAACCTGTTATGGTGATAAACAAATCAAAGTAAGTATCTGTTTTCGTTCTAGTTTGTGAGAGATATTGATGTGTGTAACATCAATCGGGGAGTTAACCTGATATGAGTTATGTTGTTTGAACTAAGATTTTTATACTTGAGCTAACAAAAACAACAGCAACAAATAATTGAGGTTTGAAATACATGTTCATTGATTCAATGTTTGCTGTAAATTCATTTCAAGACATCCTTCTTTTAATAGTAAATAAAATCAATGGTAGAGGCATTTTCTGTGTATAAAAATGGAAAAGATTTACGATGTACCATTTTTGTTTGATGGCAATTAGTATTTACTTCTTTTGAATCATTGGAAATTCGTTAAAGGAACTATTTTTAACTATCCATTGTATCTATCAAAGAAGTTACAGAAAATACATGATATAGATATATATATATTTCTTTTCTGTTAAAGTTCATTGGGTTTTCCAACTTTGCCTCACATTGCATGTAATAAAGAAAGAACATTTTCCCCTTAGTCTTCTGAGAATGACTAGAATGATATTTACATACTATAGCTACAAAATATTAACCTTTAACTTGGATTTAGCATTTCTACAGAATCTATTGTCTTCTCGGCGAGTTATTTGGAGATTAATCTTTGGTAAATAAATGCGGTTGAAATTCATTTTTTATAAATTTTAGATAATTGTACTATCTTTATAGCCATACTTTAGGTGTAAACAATAAGATAAGCAGGTTTCATCGCAATCGAATGAACGGTTTAAGAAAGCATAAGAGACATACAAACAAACATTCATTTTTATTTATATAGATTAAGATGAATTTTGAAACTAATGCATTTTTTAAATAATAATTTAATAAAAAAAACCAGGATTCTTGGTGTATAAGCATGTCTCCAAATTCGATAATTGCGAATAAAACTTTAGTTAGCACCATATATACAGTAATTTCCCAAATTATAGTGTGAAAATATTATTTAATTAAAATGCATGTCCCCATTCGCTTTAAATGAAGACTTTATTTTAACTGTGCAGTTTGTTTATCTTTCGCCATTGAATTGAAAAGAAAAATATTATTTATATTTTTAATTATTATACTTTTTTATATGCGATTTGCCCTTGCATATATTTGCCTTGCACAGTTTAGAAAGGCATAAGAGACGTACAGACAAACATTCATTTTTATTTACATAGATAAATCATGCTTAGAAAGAAATGCCATTTACTTCATCAGCCACAGGCAAGCTACCATGCAGAGAAAGGAGCTGTTTGTCAGGAGAATCTGCAACGAAATCGTACATGTTCGAGCGGCCTCCATTGTCCAGCCAATGTCCACTCATCCTGCCCATCATGGGCTGAGATTGATGTTTAGGATAGCTGTTGTACATGAGGGTGTCCTCTTCTGTGAGGTAAGGAATGGCGTCGACGTTGTCCATATCGAAATTTCGTTCATCGAGATCCAGCTGATAATAACAGATTAGAAATTTTAACCCGCTTGCATCATTAGCGTATATATACGCTCAATTTTCCTGGTCACCATCACTGGAGCGTATATATACGCTGCATCATATTATATGCTATGCATATAATATGACATATACTATATTCATGTTATACACTATACACTGAAGTGACAAAAGTCATGGGATAGCAATATGCAAATATACAGATGGCAGTAGTATCGCAGCGAAAAAGTATAAATGCGCAGTTCGTTTTCCAGAGCTTTCATTTGTGTTCAAGTTATTCATGTGAACAGGTTTTTCGTGATTTATGGCGGCACGACGAGAATTAACAGACTTTGAACGTGGAATGTTAGTTGGAGCTAGACGCATGGGCCATTCCATTGCGGATATCGTTAGTGAATTCAACATTCCGAGATCCACAGTATCAAGAGTGTGCCGAGAGTATGAAATTTCAGGCATCACATCCCATCATGGACAGCGCAGTGGGCGACCACCTGCACTTAACGACCGAGACCGCCGACGCCTGTGTAGAATGGTCAATGTTAATAGACACGCAACACTTCGTCAAATAACTTCAGGAATCAATGTGGGACGTAAGAGGGACGTGTCCGATAGGACTGTGCGGCGAAATTTGTCTTCCTTGGGCTATGACAGCAGAAGACCGACTCGAGTGCCTTTACTGACAGCACGATATCTCCTGCAGCGACTCTCCTGGGCTCGTGAGCATATCGACTGGTCCCTAGACCAGTGGAAAACCGTGGCGTAGTCAGATGAGTCACGATTTCAGTTGTTACGAGCTTATGGTAGAGTTCGAGTGTGGCGCAGGCCCCACGAAGCCATGGACCCAAACTGTCAGCAAGGCACTGTTCAAGCTGGTGGTGGCTGCATAATGGTGTGGGCTGTTTTTACATGGCATGGACTCGGTCCTCTGGTGCAACTGAACCGATCATTGACTGGAAATGGTTATGTTCAGTTGCTTGCAGATCACTTGCAGCCATTCATGGACTTCACGTACCCACACAACGATGGGATTTTTATGGATGACAATGCGCCATGTCACCGGGCCAGAACTGTTCGCGATTGGTTTGAAGAATATTCCGGACAATTCCAGCGCATGATCTGGCCACCTAGATCGCCCGATATGAATCCCATCGAGCATTTATGGGACATCATCGAAAGGTCCGTTCGTGCCCAAACTCCTGCACCATCCACACTTTCACAATTATGGACGTCTATACAGACAGCATGTCTCAATATTCCTGCAGAGGACTTCCAACGACTTGTGGACTCCATGACACGTCGAGTTGTTGCACTTCGCCGGGCAAAAGGAGGACCGACACGATATTAACAGTCATCCCATGACTTTTGTCACTTCAGTGTATACCTATATGCATCCCACATTCCAAATATTACCATACTGAACAAAATTACTAACAAATAATGCTCATAAAAGATTTTGTTTCTACTTTTATACAATTTTACATCTAAATATGAAATAAAAAAAATTCCGGGATATGGGATTTTTTTTCATATTTTCATATGATGCAAATGGGTTAAGGAAACATCAATTTGAAATCAGTTGGTTTATTAGATAAATAACATAGGAAATATGAAGATGAAAAGTAATTATATTTTCTCCGATTCATATCGTTAGATCTTTGAAGAACATGACGGATTCTATATGATGGCTGTTCTCGTAATTAGAATTCATATTTAGAAATTTTTGATATTTTTAAACACTAAGAAGGTCTGTTTGAATCCTAAGAAATATTTTAAGCTTCCCTCTAAGACGAAATTCATATATGTAGAGGACTATGGAGGATAAGAATTGGAAGAAGGTCGCAGGTTTTATGTGCTGGTTGCTGTCTTAATTATAATTCATATTCTGAAACTTATGAACCTTTAAGCATTTTGAAGTCTAAAAAGGTCTGTTTGGCTCCAGTGAATGTTTTCAGTTTCCTGCCAAGGGAAATTTAAATTTGTGAAGAAATAAGCAAATTATTACCGTCATTTATTAACATTTAATCCAAGTTTTGCTATCATTTTCTTATTAATGTGAGTTTTTGTGCACCATCATTTTGTATTTACATTATTATTCATGAGAAGTGCAGTCTTGCAAAATTCAATTTGATTCTATGATGCCACGTCTGTTTTTTTATTCTGCATAGCTTGCAATGATTTCAAAACTAATTTAGCATGGCTAATTTTTTATCATGAATGTCAATTATCACTGCATTAATTATAATTGAGTGGAAGGAAAAAGGTAAATAGGGTCACAAAATTTTGATTGATTAAAGAAGAATGATTGACGAAGATTTAATTTTCAATAAATCTGAATCAACACTAGAAACTATATATCATGGAAACATTCATGAAAATTATAGTCTTATAAAATCAGTATTACAAAGTTATATATATACCGGCAACTCCTAGCATCCGAAGGCGCACGGGAAAATTTGAACAACAGATCCACCCCGACATCAATACTGCCGGGAACCAGGATTGAGTCTTAAGGCTTGTTGCACACACAGCGCCTTTTTCTGATCGCTTATTTTACCGATGGCGACATAACAACAATAGTGTATTGAATTGTACGAGAGCTTACTCACTAGGCGGACAAATAGAGATTCGGTCGATCCACCTTTTATCGGACTCAGTGCAGACGCTCGCTGTCACTAGCGCTTTCGGACAATCAGATGCAAGATCCCAAATCCTTTTTTCCCATTAATTGAATAAATAGAAATAAGTTAATCCCTCCCATTTCCTCTTCATTCGAAGACAAGATAATAATAATATAATTAGTACACTATTCGATTCAAATTACCCTTAAGCAATACTTAGTTTAAATAACACGGTTAAAGTAAATTTATTTGTTGATGTAATTATGCTGACTCTTACGCTGGAGTCGGAATTTAAATGCCGTGTATGTAAGAATTTGATTTCTGGGAATGGTCTCGGGAAAATACTGACAGAAAAAGAAAACGCTGTGTGTGCAACGAGCCTAAGAGCAATCAGCGTCCACGGTACAACACTTCTCTTGGAAAGCACGTCCTATCTATGATAGGAGGTAGCTGACCCACACTATTTATGTGTCTACTAGGATAACGAGAACCAGCCATCATACCATTCTTTTCCTCATTTAATGAGGTGTCCCCCTGTGTGAGTACAAATATGAGGCATTCCGATTAGAAACAAGGGAAACTTACCTCATCAAACTGTGGCCATATGACATGCGGCTGCAGTTGCGGATTCAGAGCAGACAAGTCAACTTGCACCAATTTGGGTGCAAGATCGCCATATTTGTACAGAACTAGCCCAGGCAAGGAGGGACGTAGGGCGGATAAATCGATGGTCACACGCTCTGACTCTGACGGTCTGGCCTCCGCAATCGCCGACATGATCCCCAGTATCACCCACCAGCAGGACATGGTGCCTTCTGCAAAAACAATACGTAATTCAAAATTTAGCGATTTCATTTGTGAGGCTATGAAAAATTGCCCTGACTTCTATTCTAAACCACAGGTAATGCTCTTTGTACGATGTTTTCGTATATATATATTCAGCACCGAAAATTATTTGTTTAGTTTCTTTCAGCTGTAAAACATTGAATGAATATTTTGAGCCTTTTATTGTCTGTTACAAACGAATTCAATCACATGATATGTGGGCGGAGCTAACCGCGAAACCCACGTGGTATCGTAAGTTTGTATATGCATGTAAGAAATTTTTTTTAGTTTTTGTAGTTGTACATGTGCGCGTGTAATATGGTTTGGTTTCATGACGGTAGATTCTAGAAGGGCTTACCGAATATATCTTGCCTCGGAATATAATTTGAAATTATATTTTTACTCGGATTAATTGCACACATGTTTTTATTTAAAATATGTATGTTGTTAAATCTTGTTAAGTTTGATGTTAAAAATAAACGGCTTAAAAAGACAACCACCTCGTCATTCCTTGGAATCTCTTATATTTTAACTAGGTGATATACCATCATTTATTATTTTTACTGTCCATTTGGGTGATAATTGATGTAAATCTGTGAATTTATTGACAGAACCAGACATTAAATTCATTTGATTTGAACTTCACGTTATTAGGCTAACGTGTTTGTATTTAAAAACCAGCGGGAGTGGTCTACTCAAAACTTTTTCGCATACCGTCTAATAAGTTTTTGATGTCATAGGACATCTTATACGGCATTAGCGTACAATAGTTGAGAAATATGTTTTGGCGTGAATCCAGCATTTTTACTGAATCCAACGTGTCATTCTTGGTAAGTTATTTGCCGATTGAATTCTGGTATTCGTTAATAAAATCTAAAATTCGAACATTTGCTTTAGACGGGTTTTTCCTACCCAATTAGAAATAAATTTGACACAGAGCAGCACTTGTAATCCCCAAATCCCTTGCTAAATTTGATAAATTTAATTCATTTTATATTTGAATTATCGTGTTTACATAATTCTGAATGTTCAAATCGACAGATAGTCAATCCGTGGTTGGATTTTATTAAAAAATGCTACAGGTTTCTAAAATATGGGTATTAAATATATGAACCAAATTTCCTTTATCTAGCTCTCTTCGTTTTACAATTATGGTATTAAAAGATAGTCAAACAAACAGACAGGTGGACTTCCTCTCAAAAGATTTTACTCAAAATTTGATAGAAATCTGCACATTTGGTGTAAAAACTGCATTATAAATTTCAATTGTCTTGGTTAGACCGTTTTTGATTTATATTTATCATAGACAGGTAAAAGAGCGCTTTCGAACATAGGGGGAGGGGTCTAAAACGCGGAAATTCTCCAAACCCCCGAGTTCGAATTTTTTTTAATGGTTACTGTAATTTATCTATACTACATATACGAGGAAGTAAAAAAAAAATGTTTAAGAAAACAATTGTACCACAATTAAATTGGTGACAAAAATAAAACATATATATATATGATCGAAAAATATTATCTATATGCGGACATTATTTTTGAAGTCATTATTTGTTATAATTGATTTAATTTATTAAGCAGTGTAGACTGTCTCTATTTCCCCTTCTCTCTGTATATATATATATATATATATATATATATAATTTTTCTAGCTGGTTAACAAAGTTTTGAAGATGAAAAAAATCCATCGTTTCACTAAATATAGACATATGCGTATTCTGATAGTCTTGTAATTTTTTGAAACCGATTTAAATTGGTTTAATGACTTAAATCAATTAAGTCAACTCGAAATAATTCAGAAAATGAATAATTTAAAAATCAAGTTTAGTTGGCGATAAATCGCAAAATGGGACAAATTTCTATATTATTTTATTATAACCCTAAATCGAAAAATGGATGCATCAAAAGTGATAAATTGCCAATTTGTTGCCTGCGCATTTTGAGACTTCAAAAAAACTTTAAACCAAAACAATATCATGTGCTCACATAGAAATTGTTAAGTTTAATTTTTTTCAATTTTTAATTAATTTATATTTTAAAATACATGTTGATGTGCACATTTTTACCTCCTATATATGTGCTAAAGTCGATGGCCTATATTTAGATTAGGTTTTTATTTCATGAAATATCAAAACACACACACATATATAAACATTTTCTTTAAAAAGTATGAATTGTTATCTAGAAAAGTGATGTCTTTTGCATCATTAGTCAGTGCATTCGACTAAAGATATGAAAGTTATTAAATTCTTTTCACAATTTGTTCACAAAGTTCCTAATTAAAATTCTGGGACTAACCGAAACATTTCAAACTAATTTCTGAACTGCAATTCAGTTTACGATGATAATCCTTCCTTATTAAAGATTTTTTTGTACGATTTCTTAGAAAAACAAAGTCATCCAAATGATTTTTTTCCTGAGGAATTCTTCGTTTGCTTACTAATGAATGCCGTTAATTAATCGGAGTATGAAGACGCATTATTAAACGTTTTTGTTTATTAAAAAGCTGGAAGGAAAATAAATATTTTTCATTGGTATGTGGTTTGAATAATGTCCTTAATATGCCGTTAAATAATCGATTTATTTATTAAAAATTCAAATGCATCTGAAGGCACAAAGAAACCCTACTTGATCGCTTCTAAAACATTTAAAAACTTAAACTTGAGCAAATTAATGCAAGATTCAAACAGTTTTATGAAAAGGATTGCATTTGATCTTACATTTATATGTATATATATGTAATGATATCTCTTAATATAATTTAAATCCTAACTAATTTCCCAATTTTTCTCTTAAATTAGCCCATATTAACTTCATTCTAAAATATTCTCTTATTTCCTGATCCAATTTCCACTTTTCATTTAATTTATTCTACAATCACTTTGTAAAACTCTAGTCTCAGCATTTCTCACGTTCCGAAAGAGGGGATAACAATCCTTTATCCCTTTCTGTAAAATAACCCGTATAGCTCGTCATTGATTTTTCATGCCATATAGCACAATGACGGGCTATACTCGTCATTGTGCTAAGTGGCATGAAGAACTTGTGGTGATATGTTAATAAGACAGATAACATATACGGGAGATGAGCATGCTTTTGTCCTGTGGTTATGTTATCGGCCTTATAATCCAAAGGTTCCAGGTTCTATCCTGAGCAAACATTTCACTCCCACACTGGTGACCTCGGACGTGATGAACTTTCACCTTCAAGCAACTGGTGTGTGGCGCCATCTACCCTCAACCAAAGTCGTCCGACTCCCTTTGCGCAACAATTCACGCTTGCCATAACGTTTGGCGTAACTAAAAAAGCTCTCCGCTCGCCAAACAAACATGGGTACGGCGCATTAGATACGCAGCAACCACTCACTCAACAAACCAATTCATCACCACTCAACAACGACGCATATCGTTCGTCTAACTCACTGGTGGGTGAGTCTGTGGTGATATGTTAATAAGACAGATAACATATACGGGAGCTGAGCATGCTTTTGTCCTGTGGTTATGTTATCGGCCTTATAATTCAAAGGTCCCAGGTTCTATTCCGAGAGCACATCTCACTTCCCACAAACTATATTCGTCATGCGACTAAAGTTACTGTTGAATATAATAATAAATTTGATTTAAAATTTCTAGTGTATTGAATTTGATGACACTTTATTACTTATGTTGATATCATAGATCACTATCATATATCGTTTGATTGTCTTGGTACAAGTTACGGCCAAATTATTAGCAGTCATTCTGATAAATTCGTTCATTTATTTTAATAAACATTTATCCTGAACATCTGATTAACTGAATGCTAAACAAGCAGTGAAATAAACACCTTAATGAATAAGAGTAATGTAAATCAAGAAGATCAAAGTGATTCAGAAAAGTAAAAAAATAAGCATGTATTTAACTGATATTGAAACTAGTGATAGTGAAATATTACCAAGAGGACGAAAACGCGCATAGTGACTAATTGGTGAATTTTGTGAATACTCTGGAGTCGTAGACATATTATGTGCCTAAAATTATTTTAAAAAACACCGGAGTGCCTAGAGTGAAGGCGAAAACTAGGGGCTAATCCGAAATCACTAGAGATTTTTGAAGAAATGTTGAAAGCGAACTTAAAAATTACAATTACATTCATACCAATAATATAATTTTAATTAATAATTATAAATTAGTTAGAATTATAAAATAAACTAAGTTTTCTTAAATAAAAATTAAATAGCTATTTCACTTATAATTTTTGCATTCTTAAATCTTACTGGAAGGGTTAATATTTACTATATTCTTTTAAAAATACCCTATGATTCCTTTTCCAAAATCTATATGAAGCATAGAAATCCTTATTAACCCTTTCAATACATTTTTTTTTCTTTTCAAAAGATAATTTAAGGCTTTAATGGGTCAAATAAAAATAACTATAATCCGCTAAAATAAAAATTAACTGTAGGTACATTTTTGGTGGTGGGGTATATGTGTTCACATTTACCATTGGGGTTGAGCTGACATATAAAATACAGTGCATGCGGGAGAAAAAATTACCCTAACACATGAATGAAATCCCACGAGACCACTGGGACATGAATTTCAATAAATTCTCCATTTACTTGTCCCTTAGTGTAATTTAAAAATATCATTGGGACTTTTATGTCTTGGTGAGGGTTAAAATCTTATATAAAAATCACTGAAGGGAAAATTTCTGTCCCTTTTCCTTTTGTGGCGCACTTCGCTTATTATTGACATAAAAAATTTACAAAATTTCATTTATGAAAGCAACAAGTGATTTTATTAAAAATTTAAACAATATCGATTTTTCCAAAAATTACTGCAATATTGATATTTTAATTAAAAAGAAATGATGAGATATTAATTTTTAATTTAAAAATAAGATAGACTTCCGGTTACAAAATCAATAGATGGCGCTCAAAAGCTTCATTTATCTTTTTTTTTCCCCCCTCTGCTTGGCACTGCATTCAAATCAAATAGCGGTTGGGATGCTATGGTTGAGATTCCTTCGCCTGTTGTTGGTATGTTCTTTCCTTTTTGTTTTCTTAATTATTGGATGGAATATTTTAATTTTGGTTGAATATTCTTATGTAGTTTTATTTTATATATTTTTGCTTTATTTGGTAAAAATTTCTCTGAAATAATTAATTTTACTTCGATTTTAGTTTGGCTTTATCTGAAATTTTATAATTAATGTCATCATTTCGATCTAAGGATTTTGATGACTATCGATGGTTCAGAATTTTTTGACTCTGTAAAAGTCTGTTTTTGAAATTATGCATGTCAGTGAAAGAGTTAATTAAAAACTGAAATAAATTAGAACGATGGAAAAGTAGCACAGAATATTAACACTAAAGCTGTAAATTTCTATCCAAATTTGGATTAAATCTGTAGACCAGAAATCAGCTTGTGATTATAAAAATACGGTAACTTAAAAATGCAAAGTGCTATGTTGATGAAATTTGGTGCACAGATTTATCATTATTGTTTGACAATGGATTCTAAAAACCTCCACGCTTTTGTACATGCGCTAGGATGAGTTTAATTCACCAAAATAAGCGTGAAAAGAAAGACAAAAAGCAAGCGATGTTTATACTTAACAATAAGGTGAACTCGGATTATTTGTGGACTGAATTAAAATAAAATAATATTGACAGAAACAATGAGATATTCGCATACGAGTGAAAAAAAATTGAATGAAAAAATATCCAATAGGGCGAAAATCAAGGTCAAAGAAGGACGAAGGAAGGTGAACTCGGATTATTTGGGGACTGAATTAAAATGAAATAATATTGACAGAAACAATAAGATATTCGCATACGAGTGAAAAAAAATTGAATGAAAAAGTATCCAATAGGGCGAAAATCAAGGTCAAAGAAGGACGAAGGAAGGTGAAGGATTATTTGTGGACTGAATTAAAATGAAATAATACTATCAGAAACAATGAGATATTCGCATATGAGTGAAAAAAAATTTAAAGAAAAAGGATCCAATAGGAGGAAAATCAAGGTCAAAGAAGGACGAAGGATACTGTAAATACTCACATGCTTCCGCGTCTCACCCCTCACTGAGATAGAGTCGCCTAAAAGAGGTCGTCGCAGTATAGTGAAACGAGCAATAGAATTATGGATGTGCAATAAATTTTAGACCAAATTTATGAAATGAGTGACCATTTGTTAGCACATATTCGAGTGTATGTACATGCAATGATTTAAAAACGCAGCAACTTATATAAATATAATTTGATGATCGAACTTGTGATCAAGCTTGTAGTTCTGTGCGAATTTTCTATCCAGATCGTGCAAAGGAAAACATTCAAAACACATTCTCGTTATATTTCTTTGTTATTATTATATATATAAATAATATAAGCTAAGTGAGAAGGAATACAACATAATCAAAGTTTCAACAAATAGAAAAAGAATCCGGCCTGAAGACTTTTTCAAGTGTCACCCTTTGACAAGGATTCGAAATAAGGGATTTTTTTCTGTGAGGAAATCGGAGAGTTTCTAACTGTATTGACCCCTCATGATCCGAAAATCCCCCGAAAAATAAGGCAAAAGAAACACACCTATTTTAATAGCAGAAACACAAAAAGAAAGTAACATTAAATACATTACCAAATGAAGCAAAAATATATAAAATAAAACTACATAAGAATATTCAACCAAAAATTAAAACAATCCACCCAATAATTAAGAAAACAAAAAAGACAAAGAACATACCAGCAACAGGCGAAGAAATCTCAACATATCACCACGACTGCCATTCCAATTTGAATGCAGTGTCAGGCAGGGATAAAAAAATAAATGGAGTTTCTGAGCGCCATCTATTTTATTTTTAAATTATAAATTAATATTTCATCGTTACTTTTTTTTAATTAAAATATTGAATTGGAGTAGTTTTGGGGAAAATCATTATTGTTTAAATATTTAATAAAACTATTTGTGACTTTTATAAATGAAATTTTGTTATTACAAGTTTAAATTTTATTCAATTGGGAAAAAAATTAATTTTTTGAAAATTTTAGAACTAAGATTAGAGCGATAATTAGAATTTAATTATTTTAAAGCTGACTTCGTCTCTTTTTCAGCTTTAAAATAATCAAACTCATTTATACAAGCCCGCTAGCATGCGCGCATTGAAGGAGAAAATTGGAAGCTGGATCTATGAAATTCAGTCACATTTATATAAAATGGTCATGGACATTTCGGCAAAAGATTGCGCATGCGCAATGATGCGTAGGACCATTTGTCCTATGTGTGGAGGCCATTTGTCCATACATAATCCTATACTGTGTTCTTTACGATTCAATAGGAATATAACAATTTAGAAGAAAAAAAACTGGATTTAATATTCAATTCAAATCTTGCGTTAACACGTTGTTTTATCTTGTAACATTCCACTTTTACTAACCCTAAATTATTAGTTGTCAAATGTTTTTTTAAAAATAAGGTTGCCGAAATTTTAGTTCACGAATGGTGGCGAATTCAAATCTTCCGTTTATTTTCGGACACTCTTTACATTAATAAAACGATATTTTGGATTTAATTAATTATTTTGCTCGTTCTATGAGCAGGTTCAGATTCATAAAGCAGATAAAAAACTTGGTTGAAAATTGATTTCCGATTATCAGTAAAATCCAAATTTTGGATAAAATGTCAAATATCTAGTGGATTGCAGAATAAACAAAACAAGAATAAGGTTTCTCATGTAGTATTATCCCATTTGCATCATTAGCGTTATATACGCTCAATTTTCCTGGTCACTATCACTGGAGCGTATATATACGCTGCATCATATTATATGCATAGCATATAATATGATATATTCTATATACATATTATATACCTATATGCATCCCACATTTCAAATATTACCACACCGAACAAAACTGCTAACAAATAATGCTCAGAAATGATTTTTTTCTACTTTTATACAATTTTACACCTAAATATGAAATAAAAAATGTTCCGTGATATGAGCCTTTTTTTCATATTTTCATATGATGCAAATGGGTTAATTATACGCATAAAAGTTTGAAATAAAATACAAGTAGTAGGAAGGATTCCCGAAAGACTTATTTTTATTTTTTGTTCACATTAATCCAGGCGTTAATTGGTCAGTAAATGCATTTGGGTACTAATGCAATAAAATTCCGTTAAGGGATCAATGGATCCTCTTAGACACTCTTGGCAATTATTCAGTCAAGGTTATGAATTTTTTATGCATATGTCATGAAATTTAAATACGCCAAATTACTTTAAAAAACATTTTAAAACGAAATATATTATTTTTTAAAAAATTTAAAAGATATACATTTAAAAAATTTTAAAATATTCCAGACGTCTTAATTTTTAATTTTTTTCTATTATTTGTTTCATATTATGCAATGCAAATTTATTAAAAACAAAACTAAGTGCCATTTTGTAATTCGAATTAAAAGTCAATTTTTTAGAGAGGTTTTTATGCACACTTACCGAATTTTCATAGGATTTAAAAAAAAAAATTGGCTTTTAACGAGTTAAAAAAAAAACTAGAAAAATAAAATGCATATTCTATTTTTAATGCATAAATTTAAATCTTAATAACCAATTTCATTTAATTTCTTCAAAAATTGAGACACATGGAACATTTCAAATATAATTAAATCTATTTATAATATCAATTTGAGAAAACTCATTAAGATGTACTTTTTTCCCTCTTAACCTTTCAAATATTTATTTTATTGAACAATTGATTTTATAACACTATTTTAGTTTAATGAAGATATATATTTTGGTGACGAAACTATAAAAATAAAATTGCACGTTTGAGCGCACTTTTGCTTATTTTAACGTTCACTATCCTTTTAAGGTATCCGACTACGTTTAAAACACTGGTTATCGCCCACATTGGCGATTTTTGTAAAATTCTTAATATTTCTTGTAGTTCCGACTTTTGCTTTCCCAAAACAGTTCATCTTTTTTAGGAAAAGAAGGCCTGACCTATCCTCCAGGGTCACATATTTTTTCAGCTAAAATGTGTCTTTAGCTTCGGTTGTTCCAAAACTTTAATTTTCATAAAAATTCTATGTCGTTAAAATGATATTCCCAAAACTAATAGAAATATTGACATAAACATTTCAGCGTGTGTTTTAACCCTTTCAGGGGCACTATGCCAAAAATGATTTTTTTTTCGAAACAATTATTTAAATCTGATTATATCCTATTACTGACATGTAATTTACAGTTAAAAAAAATTAAGGTCCTTAGGGGGCTGGGGGGTAGGTGACATACCCAGTATGTCACCGCGCATCTAGAACATGTTTTGGAGCGAATTCACAAATATGCAACTCGTAATTAGAAGGTATTTTTATGAAATGAAAGCAGTTTTAGGGATTCATGACGCTTTTTAACATGAATGACGCAAAAAAATGAGCTTTTTGAATTCGAAAATAAAGTTTATCGGAATAAAATGAAGACAAATTACATAATATGAAAACATGCTTCCATCTTGAATTTTTTGTGTGGAAACAGAATACTTTCTAAGACTCGTGCTGCCGTCTATTGGCAAGATAAAGACTTAAAAAACGTTAGGAAATTTTATGTAGTTATTTCTAAGCGATTTTCTAGTTTTAAAAAAATTGTAAAAAGGTGACATATGGAGTATGTCACCGCCCCTGAAAGGGTTAAATGGCGTAGACAATAAAATGAACCAAAAGTTTTATTGTTGGTGAAATACTTTTTAATTCATAGGTGTTTTTAGAACAATTAAGTTGCAAATTTATGGAAAGAATTCATATATACGTGTATTTTTACTCATAACTTCTGAATATTATTCCTAGATTTTGTCTCATTTCATTCATTATTGTACTCTATAGCATGTGTACAAAGAAAAATAAGATTTCTGTAAGTAAGCCGTTTTGGTTAAATTTCATTAAGATTTATTACAAATTTTCTCATTTCTCAAAATATATTATACCTTCAAATAATTGTTTTTGTATTTTTAGAGTTTATTATTGACAATATATTTAAAAACCATAAATAGTTTCTAAAAACTCCAATTATTCAAATTTTTTTTTCTTCGAACGTAGTTGGATACCTTAAGTTAATGCAATGAAATCTTATCAACCAACTTTACTAAAAATTAGGTGACTCAAATGAGTTTTGAAAGGGCTAAAACATTGAATATTCAAGGAACGAATAGGCATTGATACAAAATTTTAGAACACCAGTAGATCAGAAAATGTACAAAAAAAAAAAAAAAAAAAAAAAAGAGTTAAAAATCTTTACGAGTATTTAGCAAATCAAGTTAAACCAGTGCAAGTGAAAGCAAACTGGAATAAAATTTATGAAAAAATAAAAAAAAGAAATAATTTGAAATAAAAATAACTGCAGTATTTTTACATCTTATTGAATGTAAAGAGTAGAAATCACATTAAAAAAAGTGAATTCAGCTGAGTTAATGCAGTGAAATTTTATCAATCAAATTTACTTAAAATTAGGCGAATCAAATGAGTTTTGAAAGACCTAAAACATTGAATATTCAAGGAACGAATAGGCATTTGTACAAAATTTTAGAACACCAGCAGATTAGAAAATGTAAAAAAAAAAAAGAAAAAGAAAGAAAAAGAAAAGAAGTTAAAAATCTTAACAAGTATGCAGCAAATCAAGTTAAATCAGTGCAAATGAAAGCAAAATGGAATAGAAATGAAATGAAAAAATAAATAATTTGAAATAAAAATAGCTACAGTATTTTTACATCGTATTTAATATAAAGAGTAGTAATCACATTCTAAAAAAGTGAATTCAGCGGAGTTTAAAAAGGCGAAACTCTTTTCCCTAAATTTTTCACCCTCTTCAACTTTTGCTTTTATATTTGAATTTACCATTTTTTACATAAAACTTAAAAGTTTAAATAATTTTTGTAAATCCTTGTTTAGCAGAAAAGTATTGATATTTCTTCTCAATTCGAAGTTGTGTTTTTTTATTAAACATATAAATAAATAACCTTAAATAAGTTCGAATATTTTCGAAAGTAAGAGTAAAGCATCGAATTTAACAGCATTATGTATTCATTCTAGCTTATTTTCCCGACTTCCGAAATTAGATGACACTATCCAGAATATTTAAGAATCGAATTTCAAATAACATTTTTCTAACACTTTCTAAAAAAAATTGAAAAATAAGCAGTTTTAAAAATAATTCTTAGCAAAGTTTTTTAGAAAAAAGGTGCACAACAGTTGGAAATACTTTTTTTTTCTCGTGTAAAGAGTGTACTGAAAACGGTTCGTTATTTGGTGAAGCCTAAAGCAATTTAGCTCTGCCAAAAAAGAACGAGGAAAAAAAATTGGAGTGTAATTTGATTTTATTTCAATGAATTTGTGTTTTTTTTTCCGTCCACTTTCTTCTTATTTTAGCAATATTTGGAATGCTCTACTGGTTATTTTTATTCCCATTTTATACATAGTTATTGGTGAATACGAGGGCGTTGTTATTTACGGATGCCCTTAAGCAGTTTTAACTATGTCTAAAGAAGGAAGGGGAAAAAAACGAATGAAAAAATCTGGCATTGAAAGATTTCTTTTTCTTGTGAAAGTTACTTTTTTTCATTCCTTTCTTCCTATTTTAGAAATACTTGCTGTATTTTATTGGTTATATCCGTTTTCCATTTGTTTGAAGTTATTGTTGTTATGAGGGCAGTGGGTCTAATGCCACTTGGTTTTACCAAGCCCGAATGAGCGCAGCTCTTTCAAATTAAGGTATCCGACTACGTTTAAAACACTGTTTATCGCCATCTTTGGCGATGTTTTTTTTAATTCTAATTTTTTCTTATAATTCAGACTTGCCTCTTTCCAAAACAACTTTCTAAGAAAAGGAAGGGCTGACCTAGCATCCAGAGTCACATATTTTTCAACTAAAATTTGTTTTTAATTTCAATTTTCTCAAAAATTTTAATTTTCATAAAAATTCTCTACCGTTAACATGATATCAGCAAAAATAAAAGAGGTATTTACGTAACAAATTTCAGCATGTGATTTAAATGATATGGGTAATGAAATGAACCAAAAGTTTCATTGTTGGTGAAATACTTTTTTCTTTATAGGTGTTTTTAGAAAAATTAAGCTGTGAATTTACGAACAAAATGCATATATGCGCATATTTTTACCCATAACTTCTTTGCATTTCAAGATTTTTCTTAGATTTTGGTTCATTTCATTCATTATTATATTCCATAACTTGTGTGCAAAGAAGAATAAGATAGCTGCGCTACCATTTTATATAGAGTGTTGACCGTTTTAGTTAAATTTCGTAAAAATTTACAACAAATTTTCCCGTTTCTCAAAATATATTATATTTTCAAATAATTGTTTTTGTATTTATTATGTATTGTTGACAATACATCTAAAACAGATAAATAATTTCTAAAAAATCCAATTTTTCAAAAATTTTCCTGCGAACGTAGTCGGATACCTTAAGGCAGAAGTAGGCACCTTTCGTTGTTAACGAGCACCGTTAGGGTGAAAGTACGACTTTGCTCGAACGCACACGATACAATCCTTTTTAGGGGGCTGTCAAACTTATTCAAACACTCATCCATCCCTCCGCAAGTCAGAATTTAGATCTGAATCAGAGACCGACTCATCCCTGATTCAGTACCCCCAGGGGTATAATTTATTATAGGAATTTGGAGGACGACATATTTAACGTGAACAGTCTACCATTAGCCAACACGACGGTCTTAAGCAGAGAGAGAGGACAGAACCCTCTACCTTTAGGTTGCGAGACTGGAGATCTATCAACCGGGCCACCGTGGCCCCTCTTCATTTTGTGGTGACATTTAATATGCCAGTAACAGCCGCTTGGCATCATTGATCGCTTTTGTTGAATGCATAAGTTACTGGACTTCAAATCCAAACATCGCAGGTTCGCTCCTTGTCGAATTTTTATTTTGATCTTATGTTATTTGATCTATTTATATTTTATATCTTACTTATTTTATTTTATATTTATAATATTTATTTTGATCTTTTTTTAAATTTATATTTCATGATTGTTAATATAATAACATTTATAATTAATTTTTGAAAATTACAAATAAATGTCGCTACATGCTACTAAACCAACTCATAATTAAGCTATGAATAAATTAATATAATTGAATTAACTAATCTTTTAAATGATAATAAGCTTAAAAAATATTAAAATAATCGATTTTTTGCTGGTAAACTCAAATAATGTTAAAGATGAATCTGTATAACATAAAGTATCATAAATAATATCAGATAAAGTATAAATAATAAGATATTGATATAGATAATAGATACAGATATAGACAAATCAGATAAAGTATCTGTGTCCGCATTTCTGTTTCGGTAGTTCTCAAATTTAGATTAGTTACGAAATTCGGCATATCTATTTAATGATATTTTAAAATCTAATTTAAATTTAATTATTTTTCTAATTATTGGCTTAATTCAGCACATATTATAACATATTCTCTTATTTCCTATCAACTTTTTCTCTTTCATTCGTGCAATAGAAAGCTCTGAAAAAATGCTTTCTTCAGCCGTGCCCATGCTCTGAGTGAAAAGATGAAAAATTGCTGACCTAAACAAATTCTTTTAAAAGATCCCTATAGTTCCTTTACCTAAATTCGACACGTGTAGGAAATCCCTTTCAAAATCTAACTGCATATATTGACAGTGATAAAATTTTCATTAGCTTTTCCTCATTTTCGCTCGTGTCGTTCTGTGCATGTATATAAATCATGTCTCCAAGGATGAAATGAAGCAGAGTTAAAAATTCAAAGTGTCTTCCCTGTTTATGCCCATGATTTTGCTTCAAAAATTATGATAGATAGATTATACTAGTAGGTATATTTAAGATAGCATGTTAGTGCATATCGAAATATTTTATTTTTTAATTCCACAGTACTTTCGCAATTATTTTTGCACGAAAATATATTTTACATTGTTCCAATATTAAAAAAATTGTCTTTTTAATGAAACCTCTTTAATAGCGGAGCAATTTTTTTCTGAATTTAAGTATTTTTAATTTTTTTTGTCTAATATCTTTCAATGTATTATATTTCTGAGCTGAAATTCAAGTTATTCACTTTGTTCTAACAAATACACAGTCTCGTGATTTTCTCCCACTGTTGAAAGCTAGAAAAGAAAGATTATGTTTGCACTTATTATATTTACAGAACGAATAGAGAACAGAAGTTGCAATACCGTAAAGTGTGAAATTAAATGAGCAGTGTTGTGTTGTTGCGACTTATACAAGCCCACATCAGTTATCTGTCAGAGATTTAAGCCAAGTGATCGTATCTTGTTTTTTCAGTAGATCTAGCAGGGGCCAAGAGGACTACTTACCTATTCACACGCGACAACCTTTTTTACGGGGCGGACTTCATTCATGCATTTTCATTCATTCACCCACAAATCGTAATTTAAACCTGAACCAGACAACGATAATCTCTGATCCAGTATCCCTAGTGGTATTACTCTCGACACGGCGGACTTTGTGTCCGAAGTCGTACTTTCACCTTAACGGTGCTCGTTAACAACGAAAGGCGCACACCTCTGCCTTCATTCGAAAAAGCTCCACTCATTCGGGTTTGGTATGACCAAGTGGCATTAGACCTACCACCAATATTTTTATATGATAACGTTTGGAAAAGGGTATTCTATCTAAAGATTGAATCAAGCGACATGTGTGATTAAAAATTAAGCACAAATGTCTAAAAGGAAACTCGTTAAATGTGAGAGGAGTCATTTTTACATAACGCTCTCTTATTGAAAAAGTAGATAACGAAATTTTAATAAAATTTTTCATTTCATTTTCATGTTTCTCATCAGAAACTTCGGAGCAGATTATAGCAAAAATATCTAAGTATATATCAAAAGAATTTGAATTAAAATATAAATTTCATATTACTTCTTTTAATTTATTAATTTTAATAATTATAGAATGTTAATTTTTAATTAAAGTATTACGAAGATTTCCCTTTTTGTTTTATGATAATAGATGTTCCAAGTTTTCTATTTCCTTGTAGTAGAGGGATTTTAGCTATGTTAAAGAGAATGTCATCTTGATTAAAAAAAATTAAATCAGATGCAGTGACTGGCTAATCTTATGTATTTTAATTATCTTAAAATAATTATTAAATTAAAATATATTCATTTAAATTATTCAAATTATTCTTTAAAAGTTGAAGTTAATTATTTTGATTTATTAATTTTAAATAAATAAATAAAATAAATAATATTTATTTTAGTCATAAACGTAGATTTATATTAGTAAATATTAGTAGAATTTATATTAGTAATAAACGTAGATAGCCGGTCAGATGCAGTGACAGGCTAATCTTATGTATTTTAATTATTTTTCTTTTAAATTATTAAATTCAAATATATTCATTTAAATTATTCAAATTATCGTTGAAAAGTTGAAATTAATTATTTTGATTTATTAATTTTAAATAAATAATTAAAATAAATAATATTTATTTCAGCTATTGTGAATTTAAACGCATAAGCGATGTTTCGATATCAAATTCCTTTTTTTGTGTGTACACTCATTACCAATAGTTCAATGAAGAGTAATATATTAATATATTAAAATTAAATCAGTGGAATAACGAAAAAAAATCATTACGCTCCAACTTTTATGGTTTAATCGACATTCATCTTTCTTGTATTAAGGAATATATGATAAATATTTTTTTAGGAAACATTTTTCTAATTTTAAATGAATGTTGCATGAAGAAATACTTTTTAGATTACAATAAAAACAGGAGAATAAGGAAAAAAAATTATTACGCTCCTACGTTTAGGGTTGAATTGACATTCATTTTTCTTATTTAAACTGAGAGCGTTTTCGAAATAACAAATAAATTTTTTTGATCACTCATTACCGTTAGTCTAATGAGGAAAAAATTATTAAAGATTAAGATAGAAACAGTGGAATAACGACGGCAACAACATATGTTGCTATGTTACGAATCAATGTTTATTTTTCTTATATTAATAATTATATTAACCCATTTGCATCATTAGCGTATATATACGCTCCATTTTCCTGGTCACTATCACTGGAGCGTATATATACACTGCGTCATATTATACGCTATATGTATTAGGTTGTTCGGAAAGTAATTTCGTTTTTTCCTGACAAAGGATTTAATTGCATTTTTCGCACCCAATTTCATACTTAAACCGCAAAATCATTTTATGTTTTAAGAGCTGATATAGCAAGGCTTGAGTGTGAAAAAGTGCAGCTGATTCTTCGCAGTAGTTTTTGGATGGTGCCCTTTTAAATATGGAGAGCAATAAACAGCATTTTCGTCATTTTTTTCTTTTTTGCTATAAAAGGTAAAAATGCTGTTCAAGCCAGAAATAAATTAGCCAATATGTGTGGAGAAGATGTGTTAACAGTACATCAGTACCAGAACTGATTTGCAAAATTTTTCCTTCAAATGAGGAGGCCAAAAACCACCTCGATCAGTTTTTTTTTACAGCAAAGAAAAAAACTTTTATGAGCGTGTAATCATGTTACTACCAAAAATATGGCAAAAGGTATTAGACCAGAATGGCAATTTTATAATTTAATAAATAATTTATTCATTAAACGAAAATTTCTTTTCATTTTGACAAAAAAATACGAAATGACTTTCCGAACAACCCAATATAATATAATATATACTATATTCATATTACATATTATATACTTATATGCATCCCACATTTCAAATATTACCATATTGAACAAAATTACTAACAAATAATACTCAAAAATGATTTTTTTCTACTTTTCTACAATTTTACACCGAAATGTGAAATAAAAAAAATTCCGTGATATGGGCCTTTTTTTCATATTTTCATATGATGCAAATGGGTTAATAGATGTAGGAAATATCTTTCCACAGGAAACAATATGCTGATTTTAAGTGAATTGGACATGATGAATTCCTTTTTTGTTCAAACAAGTACGATACTTTTTTTCCCACGGGTGTAAGAGTTTAGTTGTATTACAAGAATATCATTATAAAAACAAATTAATGGAAATTCAGTGATTAGTTATTCTTATTCCTTTTAAATGCTCTGTACACGAACTGATAGAGAGTTATTGTCAGTTAATTCAGTTTCGAAATTTTGATATATTTTCTTGCTTTAACTTCCAAAATTATCCTTTGGGATGACTTTTTCAGTCTGTTTCTGAAAATATAATAAGCTAGAGTGAAAAAATTTGATATGAGGTTTCAACATCTAAATTGCATACTTCTGTCGAATTCATTTTCGAAATTTTGATAAATTTTCATGATTTAATTTCCAAAATCCTTCTTTGGGATGACTTTGTCAGTCTGTTTCTGAAAATATAATAAACTTAAGTGATGAAATTTGATATGAGGTTTCAACATCTAAATTGCATATTTCTATTGAAATACTGGAAATTCTTCCAAATGTACGTGAACAAAATAACGCAAAAGAAGCAAAAAGATATATTGAGGAAATTTGAAATAAGGTGTTTTTGCAGGAATATTAAATCTGGATTCATTGTCGGACCAATCCACCTTCTTTTAACCCTAAATCTGCTTATATCGCTTTTTCCACAGGTTAGCAGCCAGTCCATTTTATATTGAAATTTAAATGGACTGGCCCCATTTATATTGAATTTATATCCATTTTATATTGAAATTTAAATGGAATTTAAACCCGCGTTTTTCGCAGTTTAGAACGTTTATTTTTACGATTAACTTTTAAAATTTTTTTATCGTATTATTATCGTGTAACAAACAATATCAGTCCACTTTCTTCGGAAAATATTTGAACTTACTTGGAAACATCACAGTCAGAAAGTTAACCACTTAACTGTTTTCCGAATTTTTTAAAAATTATATCATATTATTATCATGTAACAAACAGTAT
>JAPMOQ010054555.1:224174-242866 GCA_026543055.1 Argiope trifasciata
ATGTAACAAACAGCATCAGCTCACTTTCATCGAAAAATATTTGAACCTATTTGAATACATCGCAATCAGAAAGTTAATCGCTTAACTGTTTTTCCCAAGTGGCATATGTTTATTCGAATTTTAATAGTTGTAAGCAAAAATAAACCATTCATACCGATCATAATTCAATATTAGAATTACATCGAAAACATAGATAAAATATTCAATGGATTTCCATTTGAATCAAAATAAGAAAATATTCCCAAAATAGTAGGTGCCATCTTAGAAGATCGTAAAGAAAAAAAATTAAGGGGTTAAAGGACCTTAGTTTTTAAAAAGATTTATAATCTGTCAGTACGTATATAAGCGTATTTGAATTCTGTAGTTAAAAAGACAACACAAAAAATGACAAATACAATCTTTTAGTTTGTAATCTTTGCATCAAAACTGAGCATTTTCAATGGCACATTATGAAACTCTCACTCTAAGTGAAAGAAAATTTTTCTCCAAACATATTGCACTCGGTATTTGTTAATGTCGAATTTAATTCAAATGCTTCGACGATGAAACTATGTAATATTTGATGAAAATCAGTTCCTAGAGTAAAATTCTTACTCACGAATTGTTTACCTTCAAGAAGTTCAATCGGTGACAATTAATATACTCTGAGCGTTACTCTGTGCGAATCGAAGAATTTCAATTTTGTTCGCTGTTATTTCATTCTAATTTTCAAACACACAAACAATTTTCGGTTGAAATATTTACAATATGTTAAAGTTTTATGATGTTGGCTTTGAAGAAATTCTTTACTTATTCCTGTTCAAGATTATATTTGTGGTATTTTAACTGTAAAAATAAATATTTCAAAAATTAATGTAAGCCAAACGCCATGATGTTTTTAAAAATAACATCATCTATTAGATAAATTTTAAATGTGATTTACGATCATCTATCACTAAATAGATTTGGCATTTTTATAATATTGAGTAAAATGGTAAACGATTATTTGCGCCTTTCCAATTCGTACTTTTAGTTCACACTCTTCCTATATATATATCCTGTTCAGACTTTCAGTCGTTAGTAAAAAACTTTTTATTCATCCACTAAAGTTCAAGTACATTTTTTAAACTTGTAGTGGATGGCATTTGATGTTTATACAGAATTTTTTTCAAATATTAATTCAGTGATTAAATTAGATATTTAATACTTTAAATAGATTAAATAGAGTTTTAGCAGTTAGTAATGAAAATGGAAGTCAACAGGTATTAGCTGAATCGATAAAATACAGTATTTTTCAGATTTCAGTAATTTCCACGTGAAGACAAAGAATGTGAGTTGAATTCTAGCAGAAATCGATAACTTTTTCATAACTATATTAACTTTAATTTTATATGGAAAAAGTTTTAAAAAAATGTCTCTCATGTAAGATATTTAGTAGGTTATAAATTTAGGAACAAATGCAGTCCTTGTCGAAGCGTGTGGACTGGAAAAAAAATTCTCTTTTCACTCAATATTGAGATTCTGTCATATATATGTATATACATATTTATATTAATTGTAATTATTTAATAAAAAAGTAATTAAAATAAAAAATTTCGTTATTGACCTAAATAGGAACTGACTTAAATTTTTTTCATATATTACTTGTTTTAAATTAAAAAATAATAATAGTACTTGAAATTTCGAAATTCTGAGCTGACAGAAGTAATAAAACTAGTTTATTCTAACTGATAGTATCAAAAATCATTAAGAAACTGAGATTTTTTTTTTTTTTTGTATTTTTTTGAAAATCGATACAATAAAAAAAACGGTTAGGGAATAGTTGAATAATCTAATTCAAATTATGTAATTAGAATGTTCAAAATACTATAAATTCTTTTTCAAGAAGTTTAATATAGCTTCTACAGTATTTTTAAAAACAGTAAATTTTACAGTATAGTTTCTACAGTATCTATTTCAACCAAGCATTGAAATGAAATGTCAAGAAATATTACAAAAAATGTTTAAATTATTATCATTGATATTGTACAAATCAAAGAAGTCATTTATGAAATCAATGATCTTTCTACTTCATTTACTATCTAAAATGTTAAGTTAAATTTTCTTTTTTTAATAAATTCTTTTAAAGTAAATTCTTCTTTTCTTTTAAATTTCTTTTTTAGTAAATTTTCAGGTCATAAATATATGCTAATTTAAGCATAAGAAAAGAAAATTAATAGAATGTTACATCTTTAATTTAAACAGGAGTGAATGATCAAATTGTATATACTAATTTACACAATTATTTCATTAAGTTTTAAAATCGTTACTAGAATTCTTTATATCAACGTTAAATTATTTATTTCACATGGTTTTTTTTCAAATTTCAAAAATTAATTTTTTTATTCTCCTTTGTTGGAAATTGTCAGTTAAAATATTTTGATGTCTATTACATAAATATCTTTTCAAACTGAAAATTTTTAAAATCCTCCATTGTTGTTCTTTTACAAAATCATGTTACATTTTTCGTAAAATGTTGGGCAATTGAAATTTCAATTTAAAACTATCCGAAAAAATAATTGCTATCAACTTCTATGTAAGTGTTTTTTAATGATACAAATAATTTATCTGCTTTTGATTTTACTTACATGCATGCTTAATTAAAACCGGAGATATACATATTCTTAATGAAATGATACATATTCTTAATTATACATATTAATTACATACATTAATACATATTCTTAATGAAACGTTTTTTTTTACATTTAATTTATAAAAATAAAATTTATGAAATTGGATTAAATTTTTATTAAATTATTAAATTTCAGTGAAGAATGCGTTTTATTCAGATTTTTATAACAATTATAGTAATTTAAATGATATACAGATACATGCATTTACAGGATTAAAGTTAGTAACTTATGAGTCCTTTTTTAAAAATATTATTATTTTATAACTATTTTAAATCTTTATTTGAATAATGCTAAGAACAATTTCAAAATATAATTAATAAATTAAAATCAGTTGAACTTTTAAATATTAACATATGTTTTATTATTGAAAATTGGAATCAATAGGTAAAATATAAGGATTTCCGTACTTTTCAGGTTAAGATGAAGAAAGTGCTTTCAATTCTTGCGATGAGGAATTTTTGACTACCATCAGCTTCATAAATTAAAAATGAACAAAAATAAATAAATAAATAGTAGCCGACGAAAATAATAGTCCAGCACCATATATAGAAATAAAATGGAAATTTGTAAGGAGATTCGCTTTCTAATTTGATATTCAATATTGTGATTCTTTCATATGATATAATATTTATATTAATTGTGATTATTCAATAAAAAGTAACTAAAAAAATTATTGACCTAAGTAGGAAATGACTTAATTTTTTAAAAATATTACTTGTTTTATAAACATTTTAAATCTTTATTTAAATAATGCTAGGAACAATGAATTTCAAATGTATAAACAGTAACCCAAAACTAATTAAATTTCTTAATATCGACATATGTTTTAACCTATTGATATAAAAAGATATGAATTTTTCATATTCGTTTAAAATTTAAATATGAAAATAAAGAAATGAAACTCTTTTATATATATATATAGTTTTTATATATAGTTAAACAATGTATAGTTTTTCAAACTTTCATTGCAGGCAAAAATAGTTGGTTCACTCACCTAATCCCGTGATGTTGTTGGAAGGCCTCAAGTGCAGGAGGGTGCTTGAAGGAAATGAAAACGAGAATTAAGATGTGACCACCCCCACCCACGAGGGAACCCAATTATATAAAGCGGAGCGAGGGCGCCCTCTACTGTGAAACGGGATCGGAATTTCCAAGTTTTCGAGTCGAAATTAAGAAAAGAAACGGAAGGAGTGGAATTTAATTCGCGCAGTAAAAGATGCGCATGCGCATAGCAACTCATAAAATAAGCTGGATTGATTTGTCGCAGGGCTAATTGAACTTTTACCGCTAGTGACTATTTTTCTTTGAAAAGAATTTTCATGATTTCACATCGGTTTATTGATTTCCAAAGATAAAATTTAAAAGCAAAAAAGACAATAAAACACCAATAAGGGTAATAAAAGGAATTACAGTATAAAAAGTAATTTTTATTTAAATGAAATCTTTAATTTAGAAACTTTTCAATTTCAATTTGATTTTTACTTACAAATTAAGAGAAAAAAGTCTGAAAAATTATGAAGTGGTTCCAGTTTTTTTATTATTTTATAGATTTTTTTATATGTAACTGTATAGGTAAGCACATTTGCGTTTTCATGCATATACACTGCTTACACGAATACAGTTTTCAATTGATAGCAAATAATTATTTCATCAATTAATTAGATAAGTTTCAAATCAATTAATAATTATTTAAATATCATGAAGTAAATTACCACATAATAATATTTAAAGAGACCATTAATTAGATAATTGCAAATTTATTAATAATATTTAAAGTATTGGATAATTTATGAATCAATAATTAGAATATTAATTTATTAGATAATTTACATTAAAAATTACCATAAAATGTATAGTGGTATTAAAATTTCTTATTTAAGCATGGTCCAATTTTCGACATATCCATCAATTAATATTAATTTGATTCAAGATATGAATAATTTTAAAAGTTGATTAATGACGAATATTAATATGAGATTGAGATTACAGGTAAAGTTTTGTTAGATTACTGTTCAAGCATTTTATGTTTATTTTTATGTGTTAGACATATTTAAAAAAATATGTTACATTGAAAACTTTTTTTTTCTTTAGTGCATTGTCTGTCATTGAATACACTTTTTTTGTTGCTGTATTGTTGCCCTTTCAATTTGTTGTTGGTGGTGGTGGTGCAAATGCAAGTCCCTCTTTGTTAAAATAGTGATATTATTTTCTCATTAATATCTTAATTGGTACTAAAATATCATGACCCAATGGTCAAGAGCCAAAAAAAAAAAAAAGAAATATGACTATATGATTTAACTTTGGTATTGGAATTATTCACTAGAATTTTAAATTTTTATCAAATTTTCAAACAAATTTATGACATATATTTGACAGTCCTTATTGAATTCATATGTATGTGCACATAATAACTATATAAAAAGATTAAATTTCGTATATGATTTGGACTCTAAATTTGCAATTAAAACAATTTCTACATTAAAAATTGTTAACAATTAGGTTATCTACGAGTAACGTGTATGAAAATACAACTCAAAAAAAGAATAAAAGAAAAGGAAAGAAAGAAAAGAAAAGAAAAGAAAAAGAAAGAATTTTGCATGAATTAGCAAAATAAAATTTGGCATTTGGTTTTGATTCGGATATTATAAACAATATTTACTCAGCAAGAAATAGTTCTACATATGCACTAAATCAAAAGGTAATTTTTTTTATATTTTGGAAGTAATTTCAAAATTTAATCTACCCACAAAAACAATATTTATAGAGGCTTAAGAAAGAGTCTAGTGTATGAAATTTCGTTGCAAAAAATAAGAAATGAGAACTGAAATTTCTTAAATTGAAACGATAATGTTTATATTTTAAATTTGATTCACTTATTTTTATTTACTTTAAAGATTTGCTCTTAATTATAAAGCAGCCACAATGAGCAAACAAAAAATGCGTCTAATATTTTCACAACACAAAGAATAATTCAAAAACTAAAACTACGAAAAGAATTATTGCTGATTATGCCTTCTCTCCCTAATTTTGCATCCATCTTTTACCATCAAACAACTTCTGATGAATAGCACATTTTAAACAGGTTTCATGGAATAACTACTTAAGTTTAGCCGATTGATTTAAAGAAAGCAATAATGCCATTCCTAGTAAAGATACACGATACGTGACAAAAAAAGCCAAGCATGCCATCTGAAATTTAACAAAGCCTTGCTTTTCATTTTCCCTTCTTCGAAATTCGAGAGAGTTGAAAAAATTGAACCAAGTCGATGAGTCACATTGTCATCTTCCCAATCGAACAGTATTAATTTTATTATCTCGTAAAACTAAAGCTTTTCTGTTATTTTGTAATCAGAAAAATTAATTTTAAGAAAATACATTTTAAAAACAAAATTATATTATTTTTATAAAGATCTGAATTTTTTCATTTCCATCATCTTCCTTTTTTAGTGTGTTCATTTAAGTTTCTTTAAATTTTAGATGAGATATTGATTAACCCATTTGCATCATATGAAAATATTAAAAAAAAGGCCCATATCACGGAAATTTTTTTATTTCATATTTATGTGTAAAATTGTAGAAAAGTAGAAAAAAACCATTTTGGAGCATTATTTGTTAGTAATTTCGCTCAGCGTGGTAATATTTGAAATTCGGGATGCATATAGGTATATAGTATATAGTATGAATGTAGTATATATCATATTATATGCATAGCATATAATATAATGCAGCTTAAGAATACGCTCAGGTGATAGCGACCAGGAAAATTGAGCGCATATATACGCTAATGACGCAAATGGGTTAAATATAAATCTATGAAATATTTAAATTATTTTTTCTTATTTTCACTGATAAGAAAAGCCATTAATACAAAAAAATAATTATTAATTACTAAATTTTTACAAGAGTATGCGAGAGAGTTTTTAAGAGTTTATATTTCTGTTTCCCAAACAAGTTACTAGAAGGGATAATCTCATTTTAGGGGCTGGAGGATTTTAGGTTCGAAACCCGGTTTTCCCGAATAAACACCATTTAGGCGAGACCGGCACAAGTTTGGCGCCAAACTTTGTTCAACTGGCGGGTGTGAGGGTTTGGTGAAGGAGATTCCAGCCCTTGTGGCATACTTGTCACCTGACCGCATATTCCCATTCCCTACCCAATTTCATGTACAGAGGAAAATTGAGCAACATTATTGGTTCGTACCACCGCCCACTCTGTGACGAAAGTGTGACGTCATTATAAGCGAACTACGAAATATTCATGGTTCGTATTGTTGGTACTAATTTTATATTAAATAATATTTGTATTAAATATTGTAATTTTTAATTAAATAATATTTGTGTTTTGAAAAAAAAATGGCTCTTGTCATTTTATTGTTTTCAAATGTGTCATTTGTTGCCAAATGTTGTCATTTTTTTTCTTGTCATAAAGAATCAATATGTAAATTGACCAGGACATTCAGGAGAAGTGAGATAGAGATCCATAGGCACAATTTTTATTTGAATTAAGGAAATATGTTATAAATTTTCTACATAGTAAAATGCTGTTTACTTAAATAACAGAAAACTATTTTAAATATTACTAAATGGAAAATCATAATGAAAAATATAGATATGAAACGCGAATGTATACGTAACTTATATAGCAATATCGCTAAGAATATCTTATAATCTTATCTTAAGAATATCTTATATAGCAATATCGCTAATATCGCTAAATCGAATTCATCCAGTTTATGGGATATAAGAGGCATCAAATCCAAGTTCAATCTGAACGAGAGTAAACATGACGTCACAGAATGGGTGGTGGTGGGAGCCAATGATATTACTCGATTTTCCTTCATACATTAAGTAGGGTAGGGAATGGAAATATGCCACTTGGCCACAGTTCAAAATTACAAAGTTCGTCCGATTTTACTTTTTAGTTACATTTATGTCTCATTTTAAAGCGACACTAGGGCTATTTTGCGGTTGCCTCGAAATTTTGAGCCACGGCCAATGGCGAAGCCGGCACCAGAGCTTGCACTGTCTCTCCAAGCATCCCCACCACACCAGGGGGAGGACGTTTGACCCAGATGGATTTAACGTGTCCCAGTCTCGCGTACACGGCGGTTCTTCAGGTGGAATCGGGTCTCGAGCCTGAAACCCATCGTATTCGCAGCTGAGACCTTGTGGTGCCGAAGGCTCGGGAAAAAATAGCCTTAGAGTTGCTCCAAAAAGAGATACTCTTACAACTACACTAATCTAAATGATAATTTATTCGGATTACTCGATTTCATTTGAAAGATTTAATGAAATCATTCGGTTATCGAAATTTAATCATTTCATCGAAATAATTTTATTTAGAAACAATTATTTTAATTACCTTTCTAATAACATTCAACAGGAAAAGATTATAGCAAAGTGATAATTTATTTACATAATTCAATTTCATTTGAAAAATTTAATCAAATCATTCGGCTATCGAAATTTCAATCATTTAATCTAAGTTGTTTTATTTAGTCACAATTATTTTAATTATTTTGCCTATAACATTCTATATAAAAAGATTATAACATACTGATAATATATTTGCATTATTCAATTTCATTTGAAAAATTTAATCAAAATATTCGACTATCGAAATTTTAATCATTTAATCGAAACAGTTTTATTTAGATACAATCATTTCAACTATCTTTCTTATAACATTTAACAGGAAAAGATTATTGCATAGTTATAATATATGTGCATTATTGAATATCATTTGAAAGATTTAATCAAATCATTCGACTATCGAAATTTCAATCATTTAATTGAAATTGTTTTATTTAGACACAATTATTTTAATTATTTTGCCTGTAACATTCTATACAAAAAGATTATAAGATAGCGTTAATTTATTTGTATTATTCAATTTCATTTGAAAAATTTAATCAAATCATTCGACTATTGAAATTTTAATCATTTAATCGAAATAGTTTTATTTAGACACAATTATTTTAATTATAACATTCAACGAAAAGATTATAGCATAGTGATAGTTGATTTGCATTATTCAATATCATTTGAAAGATTTAATTAAATCATTCGGCCATCGAAATTTCTATAATTTAATCTAAATTGGTTTAATTATACACAATTATTTTAATTATCTTCCTTATAACATTCAACAGATTGAGATTATAACATAATGATAATTGCAGTGTCGGTATTAACTTAAATTCAGCTTTTACTGTCTGTATTTTACCAAGAAAATATTAAAATTGTATAAATAAAATGCCTTCCATGATAAACCCAGGAATCTCATAAAATCTGATGTTGTTTCGGAATATATAAAATCTCTCTATTGTAGCTCTAATTAAGGTTATTGTACCTTTAGAAGAGTTATATATTCGGAAACAACGCACCAAGTGGCGGAAATAATTGCCATGCACAAAACATGTAAGGAATTCACTTCGCCGGCGGAACTTTTAAGAATCCAGGAATTCTCTGTTTCCTTCTGATGGTTTATATCAAAATTTATAATAATGTACCTCTGCAAAACATGTAATAAATAAGCATTTATTTCGCTTTCTAAACACGTCTGTATATATCTGGAAATACTTTGTACTTGAATTATATAGGAAAATTCCTAGAGTGCGCTGTTCAAGAGACCAGAATAAAACTTCGAATTCACCAGGACAACGAATTCACTATCAAATATAGATACAGAATGTGAAAATTTTATCTGTTGATTCTTATCTTATAACAATACAGATATATTTGTTATAAGATTTAGAGTTATTTTATTACACTATTTATTTAAAATTAAATTTTAGACTAATAATTATTTTAGTCAAGCTGTCGGACAGTAAAAACGAGTTATTTTAACTGTAAGTACAATGCAATTTTTTTTGCAACTAAAAAGCTCCAAGAAAAAATTTCACCAAATTTTAAAAATATACTCAAGAGCATTATTATTTATTTTGAAAAATTTTAAACCCTCAAATAACTTGCTATACAGTTTGACGATTAAAATTGCCGAATTGGCGAAATTTTTTCTTGGCGCATTTTGGTAGCATTTCAACCAACAAGTACCTGTTTTACGTATATAGTATTCATTATGTATAATTTCACTATACCAAAATCCTATTAAAAGTGTCAATGTGTGGTTTACCGATCTTATGCATTTCGTGGTATTGTGACATTTTTATTCATCTTGTAAATTACGTATTATTCAGAACACGTTTTAATTTCATAGAAGAAAAATCAAGCTATTAAATTGTTCAAGAAACAATGAAAAAATGTTAAATTTCAGGGCAACAACTTGAATTAATGTTTAAAATTATATTAAACACAAATATATTTTAAAAAAAATTGCAGATCTCAAAAAAATTTGCATCTGTAGAATTTATATTATTATAAAGACATTTTTTTTAAAAATTTTGGAATGGTCTAAAATTAATATATGCGGCATAATATTTCCTGTTAAAATCTCAGAAAAATAACCAAAATTCAGTTTAATTTATAACTTATTAAAAGTTCGAAAACATCATCGCAAAATGCACATTCTTTCTCTCCAAAATACATATGTGTAAGTTTTGGTAGCTTTAGATTAAACAGTCTGGCCTCTTGCTAGAGCCTCTTGATATAGCACACATATTCATTTTTATTATTTGTAGAGATAGAGGTAATGAAGAACGCCAAGGAAATCAGTCGCTCAGACTCAGACATTATTACTATTTCGCCAATTCATATTTCATACGAACGCTCATAACCTCTAGATACATATTCAGGTCTGTATTCTTCCATGGACCATTTTTTAGAAAAAATAAATATAAAAACCTCACCGTATAGGGCTCTTGGGATAAAACTTTGACAGAACCCTTCAGTCCCAACCCCAGAACCGATTTCGATAATTTTTTTAAATATCTAATCAAAGATTATGATCCTTAGATATCATCAATTGTATGAAGGAAAATTAATGATGCATTTAAGGATCATAAGCTTTGACGATGTAGCTTTGGAGATCATAGGCTTTGATGATGTAGTTAAGGATCGTAAACAAAATTAGAATATGATTTACCCGCACATTCTGTGTTTGAGAAAAATACAATCAATTCTGTTTACCTACACATTTTCCACAAAAAAATCCCATTACTGAATTCTATAAAAGCAATTAATGAACCGATTTCGCCAATTTGCATTTCATACAAATACTTACGACCTTTAGATGCATCTTCAAGTGCTACATGTATTCCTTCATAGTCCATTTTTTAGATAAAATTTTTTTAAAGGATCACTGTGTATGACCTGTGGGAAAACCCTCGACAGAACTTTTTAACTATAATCGCAGAACCGATTCCGATTATTTTTATACCATATCGAAGCTCACGATCTTTAGGTACATCATCAATAGTCGTCTTCCTACTATCACATCCAATGAAAGAAATAGAAGGAACTCTGCTTTCATATACATTCTCTCTAAGAAAATCTTTTTACAGAATTCTGAACTGTATAAATAAATGCTCTCGAATTCTATAAATACCATTATAAATAAACTTTTACTAATTTTTATTTTCCGATTTTGCGAGAAAATATAAAATAAAATATTTTGGCAGAACCTTCAACAGCAAAAACTTGACTCATTTAATCATTATTGTACAAATTTAAATTAAAATATTTCCATTTATGTATTTGTAATAACATTTTTATTATTTCTTTATTATACTAAATTTCAGTTAATCAAAGTTTATTAATAAGATTAAATTAATTTTATTAATATTATTAACCTTTGGTAATCATAATAATATTATTTATATAATCATGCAGTTTCATTTTAATGAAATGAATCTTATTTGTGTTTGTAAAGTGAGAAAAAATGCATAACTTTAAAAAATGTTATAAAATTTTTAAATATTATGAATGTATTTCATTCATAGCCTATAACTAAATTAAGGTTTTTCTGAAATAATTAAATAGTAATTAAAGAAAATATATTACAACAAGCCAGCTGGAAAAAATATCTATATATAGAACTCATAGACTGAAATATTATAATTAATAAAATGTGAAAAGTCATCGTTGAAAAGATGTTGTGCCTACATTTTTAAAAGCAATTTTGTATTTTTCGTGTTTTAATTACTTAAAGTAGTATAACTTTCTTTTCAATTTCAATGGAAAATTTAAACGTAAAGAATAAACAAGACGTTTGTACATCGGATATTTTAATACTTAATGTGCAAAAACAAATTTGCTTTTAAAGGAAACTTTTTTTTTTGTAATTAAAGGGGAAACAGAAAAACAAGAACATTCGGTATACTAATTTGAATATTAAATACACCGTTAAAGGTTGAATCCATACCTAGGCGAGACTTGATGTATTTATTTGTTTGCTTGCAGATTTTTAAAAAAAGGAGCCAAGATGTGAGCTAAGCTAGAAACTAGAATTTATTCACTATAAATGTGAAAAATATCATACATTATTTTTTTCTAAAATTAATTATGTAAAAGATATCGAATTTTTTTTATCAGGTTTAAAGAGTAACATGGTAAAAACTTACCTAATAGAAAATTATTCAAAGAAATCACTAGGGAAAAAAGAGGTTGTTAAAATAAAATGATCTTGACAAAATTACAAAAATTAGTTTAAGAAAGAGAATTAAAAACTCCAATGGATTCTGAATAACTGAAACATGCATTGGGTACCACATAATTGCTTAAGTGAAGTAAATATTGAATATGAATAAAATAGCTATTCAATAAGAAATCTTACAAAAACTATGACTCCTGAATTATCCCTACATGAGGCTTAGCTTAGTTTAGTTATTTTAACTTCCCGTTTTAAAGCAACTCTAAGGTTGTTTTGGGACAGACCTAGTAACTCTGAACCACGGTCAGATGACAAGGACGGCATTTGAGGTGACATTTCCCTTTCCAAACTTTCACACCAAATTGAGGACGCTAGGCCTTGACAGATTTAACATGTATCAGAAACGCTTACACGGTGGTGTTTTGGTGAAATCGGGTCTCGAATATGAAGTTCGCCGGTTCTGAAGCCGAGACCTTGCAGCCAGGCTCCTGGGACCTACTTACATGAAGCAATAGATATGCGAATTAAGAATTTATAACTACTTATAGAATCTAGAATGTTTACAATTCTAGTATATTATTGTGCTATGATATTGCTTTTGTACAATTTGAATCTCAGTTATGAAACTTGAAATTTACAGGTATGCTTAATAGATCCCGAATGGATGTCAGACCAATGACTTCTCAAGCGAATTTAGTAGATTTGGCGACAAGAATTAATGTTATTAGAAATATAGGGCCTTTGAAAATATCTATTTGGGTTTATATTTTATTTGGAGCACTTGAGACCCGGGGAGTCTTATAAAAAATTTCTTTTCCTATCAAACTACTTATATAAAGATGAAAAGAGTTAAGTTAATCAATCTAGTGAATGTTCACATTGAAATTTTGACCGGAAAATGAGTTCTCTAGTCATACTTTGAGTATTAATGCTGTTTTCTATCCACTCGTATTTGAGTTCAACGAATTCTGTTTTCTATCTACTTGATTGTTAGTTCTACAAATGCTGCTTTCTATCTACTCGTATTGTGAGTTCTACAAATGCTGTTTTCTATCTACTCGTATTGTGAGTTCTACAAATGCTGTTTTTTATATTTGCCTCTGCTGAGTTCTGCTTCGTATTTTCCATGTGTGTGTGAACAAAGAAGTTATTCCGTTATCCTGCCCCTCCCCTGGGGGCACCTCGACATGAGAATGAGATACTTCCAGTAGAGTGATTGGACCTCGACACCCTCGAGGTTACGCGGAGAGAGGGTGAAGTCTTCCTCTTTTCAACGAATAGCGAGACGTATTTCCTAAAGGAAGTGTTGTACTGTGCCGGTGATGGCCCTCAGGGCTCAACCATAGTCCCCTACCCCCAGTGTTCCTATAGTGGTGGTCCAGTCATTCAGGTTTTTTTTTGTTGTTGTCTAATGCCACTTAGTCATGCCAAGCCCGAGTGAGCAGACGCGACACAGCCCTTTTTAGGGGGTGGTTGAACTCCTTCATGCATTCATTCATCCCTCAGAAGTCAGAATTTAGATCCAAATCAGAGACCGACTGATCCCTGATTCAGTATTCCCAGAGGTATCATTTTGTTATGGGAACCTGAAGGACTTTGCAGTCACGACCTATTTAACGTGCCCCAATTGCCATTAGCCAACACGGTGGCCTTTGGACTAGACGAGGACAGAACCTGAGACCTTGCGGTTATGAAACTGACGCTCTACCAACCAGGCTACCGAGGCCCTTGTCATTGTTGTTGTGTGCTTGCGGGCGGGTCGGTGAGTCAATGATATGACTCCCCTTTATCGGAATTGCTTTTACCAGGAGTGATTTCTGTAACAATATAAAAGTATGTAACCACCACTGTCTGCAATGACTTTTGTGCATAGCGTTTATCATCTCGCATATTCTGGGCTTAATACTATGGTTATAATTACTATATTCTTATATTATGAATTTTCATTCATTACTATGTTCTTATTTTAATATTCTTTTATTTTATACAGCTTAATTACCCATAATGCTTCAGTTGCTATTGAAAGTATTGTTGCTTTGACTTTTTAGAAAGTTTTAATTCTGGAATGCGATCGTCCTGTATAAAATTAAGGCTTAAGAAATATCTTTTATAAACATAACAATGAGCACTGGTTGACCGTAATAGGAGCTTTGGAATTACTGCAAAGGTTGAATTTAAAGAGATGCTATGGAAATTTTTACCTTTCAAATCTTATGGGAAATTTCATTACTTCTAAATTCATCAATTTTTGTATAAAGCTAAGTAGCCAGCTTAAATTCTGACAATTTTTTCAATAAGACAGAAGCTTAGATGCTTCAGTTACTTATCTCAAAAAAATATTTTGTCTCGATCTGTTACTTACTAACTAATTAACTCAATTAATTAATAAATCAAATAAAATTTGTCTATTAAGCTAAGTGAATCCGTTTTCTTAAGTCAATCTCAAATGTGCTGCTGTGTATTAACCGTGTTCAAATTCCCGGCTGTATATTTGTCGTCTTTATTTTAGTGTCCACGTGTTTAATAAAAGTCGTTGTTCGTTACTAAATGACTGTTTCTTCATTGACCAACAAATAAAAAATTATCCCTGAATTTCATAACAATATGTTAGAAATAAATATTTAACTGGACTTCAAATGGATTAATTTTACATGAAAAAGTCTTGTTAAAGTATAGATATTTTATTTGCATGGGTATATTGTAATATTTATATTAATGCTAATTTTCGGATTTTAAAACTCTCTGCTCTTTTTTAAGATACGCAATGATATGTTTATTCAATAAAAACAGAGAAAGATTTTTTAAAAAAGAAAGAAAACTATAAGTAATTTATAATGTTATTGAGAAAAGGTACTTATTTACGATAAAATATTTTAAAGTAATGTTTGTTTATTGTGAGATATTTAAACATTAAAATTGTGATGAAGAAAGGAAAGATTTAGGTTATTAAAATTTGATCCTTAACTTTTTAAAAACAATAATATTTTTTTAATTAAAATCCTTTTTTTGTTTATTATTGAATTTTTTGATAACTTTTTGAAAATAGCAACGATCGATAACTTCAATCACATTTGATGGCATTATATAAAATATTTTTCATGCAATTTTTGAAAGGTTTTTTTTACCACTTTAACTAGCAATAATAGCTAATATCAATATGCAATCTTGAGTTTAAATAAAATAGTACGATCAGAAACAACACGTCATCCACATTTATGTGGCAAAAAGGAATATGAAAAAGCATTTTAAAGAAAGAAAATATAGGTCAGAAAACGAAGGACTCCTGAAATGTCCTTTTTTTTCGCATCTAACCTTTTATTGGGGTAGAATCGAAGAAAAGAAGTAGTCTCACCATACTGAAACGAAACATGTATATATTGCTTGTATTTCTTTCATATTCACTGTGTTAATACGTATGAATTAGTATTATTATTCTCCTTACAATTTGCAATATGGGCTTCATTTTGTATTTAAATAAGATATCAAATACATTTTTGTTCATATAATCTTTTTAATATTATTTATTAAAGAGTGTTATGCTTTCATTAAAAAATGAGTCGAGCCCTTTGAATTAGATTTGTTGTTCCTAATCTATCTCAGATTTCATGGTCCTTTATTTCAAGCAATAAGTTCCAACTAATCTTGACTGAAGCTCTGAACTCGGGGTTTCCAAGCTGCAAAGCTCAGAAATGTTGGAAGGCTAGAGATCTAATAGTGTCATAGCAAATTTTCTGGGCATTTACAATAAATAAAGAAATAAATTGTAGAAGTCTTCATTAAGTAAATTGTTTAATTTCTTTCCGACAGCCAGTATTTAACAACCATGACGATGTATTATTCCAAATGTACCGCCTTGGGCAATTCGATACATCTCATTATAATAGAAATATAAAACCTAGCTTGACAAAATGGGTAAAAAAGATATTTTTTCTCTGCAAATCTCAACAAAAAACAAAATGTCTTAAATATTAACCTTGATGAATATGATAAGAAATTAGATTTAATTCTTCTATTTTTATTCATTTTTAAATTTTGTTCTTAAATATAAAATAGAGATTAAGTGGAAGTAAAAACATACATATTTACTATCATAATAACGAAATGTGAGTATGTCAGTTTGTATTCTGAATGCATTTGAAAAACCACTTCTAATATTGAAAAATCAACGAACAATATGTGATATTCGCCACTGGGAAATGAAAAGCATACAGCATAATATAGGTTGTTATTTGAAAGGAAATAAACATTCCGGAAAGCGAGATTTCATCTACTTCAAAGACTACATTCAGCCAAGTTTTAGTACTAAGAGTAACGACTGATCGCACAGATCAGTTTTGAAATTATCAATTTTCACTAAGTTGCCTTGAAACGTGTTGTTCAGCTATGGCAGCAACATCCTGTGTTCGTATTCATTTGTTGTTATGAATAGCGCACATTTCGAATATTTTTAACCGATATCAATGGCGAACCAGTCAGCAGAAGAGCTCTGAAAAGGGATTATTTTCTTAAGCCAAATCGCGTCTTTGTAAAAGTTGTTTTCTATTCCGGTAAGACGCTAACAAATCTTCGATTCTCTCGCTCTCTCTCTTATTCAAGAATAATCACTTCTCTTATTGTGAATATATAACTCGAGATTGAATTTCCTTTGTGAGTTTAACTCAACAGTTTTGAAGAGCTTTAAGAAAAAGAACTTGGAAATGTAGGAAAAATATTTTTGACGGGTTATATTTCTTTACAGTAATAAAATAATGAAGAAATGTGACATAATATGATGACTTAAATTCTCTTAGGATTTCTATTCTACTTGATACTATACTTTTACATTTTATTCCACTTATAAATTTTATGCGTCGATCAAAATATGATTTTATTTAACTAGTTAATTGTTTTGGGGAGTATGCTTGTCATGGAAATAGCACAACATTTTGCTTTATGGTGAGTTTTTTCAATGACAATTATTATATTTATATAATAATTGTTTAATTATTGTATATATATATATATATATGTGTGTGTGTGTGTGTGTGTGTGTGTGTGTGTGTGTGTGTGTGTGTGTGTGTGTGTGTGTGTGTGTGTGTGTGTGTGTGTGTGTGTGTTACCGTTAAAGTATGTAATATGTTATTAATTTGACACTTTAACTAGTTATTTCATACAATAACGATCTGCAGACCGTTAAAGTGTAAAATAATCTATATGATATATCTCGCTTTTTAGTATAAGGTACATTTACGTTTCGTTTAACAATATGGAAAATAGCGGAGAAAAAAAAAGTTGTCATCAAAAAATGTTTTTGTTTTAGAAATAATGATCTTTGTAATTCCAAGTGTCATTTTAGTAATCTTTGTTGAAACAAATGATTTTATGGTACGTTTCCATAAATACCATTTATACTATAGATATAAATTATATAAATTGCTTCTTTTTCATCTTAATTGTCTATCAATAGTTTATTTATAGAATACCTAGTTATTTCATTTTAGATAAATTGATTATTTTACACTTTAACTGTCTCCAATTAATTAATTTATAGAATACCTTGTTATTCTATGAAATAACTAGTTAAAGTGTCAAATTAATAACATATTACACACTTTAACGGACACGATCAGTTATTTCATGGAATAACTAGGTGTTCTATAAAATAACTACATTATATACTTTAACGGTAATATATATATATATACTTATGACAATTTAGATATGTAATAGTCAACTAAGAAGAGGTAGAAGTAGTTAATGGGTTAAGTAAGTCAGTACTTAAAATATTTTTTCTACTTTCATCGTAAAACTCATATAATGTAAATAATTAATATAATTAATAAAATTTAAAAATCATGCTAAAATATTATTAAAAAGTAGAATTAAATCCATTATAATATATTTTTTAAAGTTTGTGGCTTATTGCTTTTTTTAACAGATTCAACCATATGTCACTATCCTTAATATTCAACTTCAGAGAAGTCCCTTGAACGACAAACTGAAGTGGTTTTACTGTGTAAGTAGGTGAGCAGATTTTGACCACACAAAAAATCGATACATGTCTATTTGTTCCCCTCAATCTCAGCAGGATATTCCGGACCAACAGAAAACATTAACATCAAGTCACTTCTATTAAAAAGATGACGTCATTTATAAGGGGTATTGAGAATCTAAAAGAGGGGTGGCTTTAGCTTCCTTCCACTTTTGCGTAATAGTGCATCAACAGGGGGGAAATCGTTTTAATGGAAGGGCGCCACAGGTGGTCTTTTTATTATAAAGTGGGCGACGACCCCTATATGTGGATAATGGACTGAAATTGATTCTTGGAATTCGATACTTCCGTTTGAGAAACAAAGCAAAATATTGGCTGAAATAAGTTTTAGGGAAATTTAATAAGCCTTTTATTCACTATCACTAGCCGCCTTTGGGGACTCTGCTGGTCACCAAAGCCGGCTAGTAAGTAAATAAAAGGCTTATTAAATTTCCCTAAAACTTATTTCAGCCAATATT
>JAPMOQ010054555.1:247866-262033 GCA_026543055.1 Argiope trifasciata
TTTTTTTTTTTTTTTTTTGAAATATGAAAGTGTGGTAGGATGATCTTTATGATCCGTGCAATGGAGGCAAGCGGACGAGTGCTTTCGGGAAAAGTTTAAGGATCACATTTCACTCAAAATAAACACAAATACGAAAGACAAGACAAGACCATTAACAGAACAGCCCGCACCTTAACAGAACAGCATCTCGTCTCATTATAATTACAATCCAGATGCACCATGGGATGCGTATCTAATAAGGCATCACCATCTATTATTTAAAAGAGAAGATAGAATAATGCAACTGTTAAAAAAAAGCAAATAATCTATACATAGTATAAAATGAAGTCTTCTAAAAGCGTCTGTTTATTTGAACCTTAAAAACTCGAGAAATAATTAACGGATATTGGAGATATTTATACCATTTCGTGGAACATTTATTAGGTAAGGTTTTAGTATCTTAAAGTCATGTCAAAATAAAAAAAGGGAATTTTAAAATTATGATTTCAATTATTCTGCGTTTGCGCGAGCTGTGGTATGCATATGCGATTGGTTACTTTGCTTACGTCTGATTTTAAACAGCGGTTCAAATATCATCATGCCCAAAAGAAAGAAATCCAGCCTTGGCCGGAACATATTCAAAGCCAAAAAGCTTCTTTCTATAAAAAATTGTTTAGTAGATATTTTTGATAATTTTTTAAAAATATTTTATGTTTGTTTGATGTTGCCGTCCTGGTACTGCTAGTCAATATATAAATGTAAAAAAGGAAAAAAATATCGCATCTGAAATTTGTCTATTGACCCTTATTATCTAACTAGCCGCCTTTGGCGACCAGCTGGTACGCCATGAGTAATGGGTTCTAAATTTTTCAATTAAATCACATATTCATTAGCCTTGAAGTAACTCCGGGCATTGATTGACCTGAAATTAATATTTTCTTTAAGATGATGGACGGAAAGTTCTAAAAGAACGCGTTTTCCTAATAGTATTCTTTAATTTTATAAATCAGTCAGTTTTAATGATTGATTTAGAAGACAGATTGATGTAGCAACTTTTATTTAAAATATTAATAAAAATATTTTGTAAAATATGGCTTACAGAACAAAGTATGAAGAAATCTAAAACTCATTATTCATAAATGCATTGTTTGACTCAAACTACATAAAATGTAATTATGTACTTCATTTAGATCAAATTAATAGTATTAAACAATATATATGCCTATTAATAATATTTTACAAATCGGCCATTGGGAAGGAATTTGAATGCATATCCTGTATAAATTCAATCCTCTATAAAGATAATTTATTCAATTAATGATTTAAATATTGCAAACGATCATCGAATCCTTTACTTTGCATTCTTTAAAGAAAATATCACATTTTATATTTATTTTATTTTATCCAGTCACGTGCTAAAAGTTCCATTTCTTCAGATTTAATTTGCGATGATAGTTTTTTTTTAATTTCAACTTCCGTCAAAATGAAGGCAACACGGTGATAAAACCTAATTTTTTCCCTTTGACGTGCTCTTGAAGGTTTTATAGAAACCTTAGCTTTGCATTTTTTTTTAGAAACTATCACATTTTATAATGAAAAAAAAAAATGAATCAATGATACAGATATTGCAAACGATAATAGAAATATGCCATTAAGTCGGGATTCCAATACATATCCTGTCTAAATTCGATCAGGTTTACCGTAAAGAAGATTTATTGAATTAATTATTTAGATGTTGCAAATCATCATAGAATCCTTTGCTTTGCATTTATTTTTTATAAAATATCACATTTTATATTTATTTTATTTTATCCAGTCCGGTGCTAAAAGTTGCATTTCTTTTGATTTATTTTGCAAATGATAGTTTTTTTTATTCGAACTTCCGGCATTCTTTTATTTTATCCAGTTATGTGCTAAAAACATGGTTAAAATATTTCTTTAAAAATTCGTTACAAATAGAAGCTTAAGTTATAAACTAAAAAAAAACTGATACCGTTAGAAAGCTTTTTTTTTTTGTCTTTAAATTGATATAAAAATCATGTTTGTACAATAATATTTTCGGAAGTTATAGAGGAAAAACGTCGAAATTTTGCTTAAATTTTAATTAATTCAAATTCTAATTAAAAATTCGAAAAAAGGGCTCTGAGGAGCACATTCCCGACCTCCAAGGTATTCATGTACCAAATTTGGTAGCTTTAGGTCCAACGGTCTGGCCTGTAGAGCGCCAACACACACACACACATTGAGCTTTATTATAAGTATATAGGACAAATAAAAACTGTTTTGCATTAATGGAAAATTAAAGCTCCGAATGGGAAATTAATCTTCTGAGGAGATTCATATAGTCTTTGTGTGTTTTACACAATCAAGCATCCAAAATATACGTTTACTGAATAAATTCTAAAGGGCCGATGCAACAGAAATATTTTTAATACAGACTTGCGGTTAAGAATCAACACGCGCATCCGTTTTCTATGGAAAAACTCCGCACCAGCATCGAAATCATGTCATCAAGTGAAGAGATGAAATTCTGTTTCACACCCATCCATCATTTTGCATGTGGGCCGATTGGTGGTTGGTTGGTTTGGTTTTTTTGGAGCAAGAGTCATGTTGCGTCATTATGCTGCGCCAAGCTTATGGTAGTTACTGCATGTGGGCCGAGGTGGCAAGTTCTGGGCTTGGAAACTGGAGGGTTTCAGGTTCGGAACCAGATACCACCAAAGAACTGACGTGTTAGTGTATCTGGTGTACATTAAATCAGTAGGGGCTAAAGGTCCTTCCGATGATGTTGTTAGAGGGTGATATTAAAGATTCATGATACATTGAATATTAATAATAAAGAAGTGAACTTTTTTTTTAAAAAAATTAATGTGCTAGAATATATTACTAACTATGATTTATATGATAGAAGTTCTGTATAAAAATTTAATTTCCATAATTTATTCAAATTGATGCACACCTTTAAGTTATACACAGTGGTGGCCTGGTAGTAAGGCCTCAGAACTAGAGAGTTTCAGGGTCGATACCTAATTCTACCGAAGAACCGCCGTGTAAGCGGGCATGTAGCATATTAAATTCGTCGGGGCCATACATCCTCCATCTGGTATGATGTTGAAGTTTATTGAGGGGGTTCAAGTATAGGTGTCATCCTTGTCATCTGACCGCGATTCAAAATTGCAGGGTTCGTCCCAAAATAGCCCTTGTTGCTTTAAAACAGGATGTTATTGTAACCAAAATTAACCAACTAAACTAAATCGTTGTGATGCTGAAATGGCAACGAGCAACCACATATCATAGAATTTTAAACGAGAAATGTAACATTATTTATGATCAATTATTAAAGAAGAATATCTCAAATGCTTTTTTTAAAAAGTACGAGTTCTCATTACTTTCCGAAAACATTAGATTATTGAAATATATGTATCGAAAGATGGAATAATACGTATATTGAAAGATCAAATTACTTGGAGAATTATTTTTATCTACACCTCCAATATTTTTTAAAAACGAAAGCAGGGTTTTTATAAAACTCATTACGAAATATACAAACAGGAGATAATGGAAACGACGGATCACTATACTAAACTTTGCCTTGAAGTAATAGTCATGAAAAAAGACAAAAAAAAAATTAATGTTATCATTTGCAATAAATCTTCAAATTACATAAGCTCCTTTAACTCCTACAACAAAGAAAAAATGACATAGATGCTTGAAATATCCAAACTTACTTTAAGCACTTCCCAATTCAATTTTTAATTTTTTAAAAACCATTTGTTTCACATAAAAATTGGAAAATTAAAACTCACCAAACAGCATTGGTGACTTTGTTTTCAATAAACGTACCAGTTAATTTTTCAAATGGATTTCGAAGAAATTTTGAAAGGCAGGAAAGAAGTCTTAATGTATTTCCTTTCAAAAAAAATAATTGATGCTTTACGTCTTATATAAAAGATCTTGCATTAAAGTAGATTGAGTGAATTTTTTAATTAAAAGTTTTTAATTGAGAAACATGTCACTTAAGATATCGATAAAATCTTAACTAACAAGCGACTAATAAGCGTAGGAAATGCACATGTGAAAAATGAACTAGATAAAAATTAGATTTCCAAAGTACTTTAACTATTTGAATTTATTTATATTTGTGCTTTTTATTCAAAAAGAAAATATCTGTCCATTAAATTTGAGTTCTTCGGTCTTCGCTTTTTAAGAAGTGGATTCATTCAAAAAAATTATTTTTCTAACAGTTATTGTAGGTTTGAATGATTAAAAATAAATATTTGTTGTTCAATAAACATTATTTTGCAATGCTGTGTATATGAATATTTTATAGAGGATTCTTTTTATGGATCACTATTTAATTAAAACTTCTTTATATATGTATGTGTGTGTGTGTGTGCACAGGGCGGTCTTCTTAATGAAGGGGCTCGGAAAAGAAACCTTTTGGAGCCCTAATTTTTTATGTGAAGTAAAAAAACGCACATAGTATTGAGGCATGTTTATTTAAAATAAGTTACTCAGATTCTGGGGAGATCTAAAACGTGCTGATTCGTCAAAATCTTGAGGTCACAATGTTTTCAAACTATATAAGGGCAAACAATAAGTCTATGTTTAAACTATTATGTATAAACTATATATTTTTTGTTTTATAAGTCCTAGCTAGGCAGATCGTCAACTCATTCTTATTTCATTGACTCTTGACATTTTTTCGTCATGTTTTACAAGTAACTGGACATGAATTTTAAGTCTTACAGAAAACCTTTCATTACTGTGTCTTACTATAAAAAGTATCCAGAAACTGAATTGAAGCTTCAATTGGCCCAAATAATGCTCAACACTTGAAAAGTGAAATTCCATCATTCATTTTATTAAAATTTAATAATATGGTACGTATTAAATAATTGCTACTTTTCACCTTTTATTCATTAAATACATCTTTAATTAGGAATCTGTTTTACACATGAAAAAAATATTTTGAAAAATGATGATACAAACTTTCTAAGCTTTATACATGATTTCAGTCTTAAACCCTTAGAAACCACAAAGACGCCAAAAAAATTACAATTGGTTCTAAGTGAGAGATGAAGAGCATTGTGTAGGTGTTTGGGGTAGCTGTCATGAGGCTTTGAAACAAGACGCAAAATATGAATTTGAGAAATGTCCCAAAAACCTTATAAAGTTTCATGAGCCAGATGTAGATGAAAGCCTAATCCTTGAAATTTGTTTGCTATGAGATTTGATTTTGAATGAAAGAGATGTAACTAACACACAAGACATATTGCAATACATACTAAATAATAATTATAATGAATTATTTCGAAATGTATTAACTGTGTTAAAACCTTTCTTTACCTTGTCAGTTACTGAGCACTCTTTCAGAAAATTAAAATAATGGTCAAGCATGTATTCAGAACATGTGGGTCCCTCATGGTTATTCATCTTCTATCCGATTTTGCAAAAGTTAGACGCTGTATACCTTTTGGGACACCCTGTATCTTACAAATGCGAAATAAAGAAAAAAATTGCGCTTTAATAATTTTGTCAATTCATCGATTTTGTCGATTATTTCACTGTTTAAAAAGGGGTTTTCTTAAACAATTTTTTTTCTTCAAAATGTTTTAGATTTCATAAATGATAAGAAATTTTAGAAGAAAGCATTTTTCACTTCATATACATTTTTTATTTCAAATAATCTCTCTTCCAAGATCAAATATTAAATATTGATACGAGTTAAAGAAAGATCTCCTATCGCCGATGTTAGAGGATACTTCGTAATCTGAATAAAAGGGAAACAAAATATTTTCTTCGTTTCTGTAATTGTCTTTAATGTTAACTATTTGCACAATTCTTTATAAAATAAAAACTACAATTTAAATAAGTTGTAAACTAATTTTAAAAAATCAGTTATAAATTTGTGATTCAAAAATTGCAAATTATCTTGAGATTTTGACATGTTGAAGATAATTTATTTTTTAGTAAAATTGTTTTTGTAACAACGTTTCTAAGAATATCTACGTTTATTTCCTTCAATTTATTTTCTAAATAAAATTTCGATGATTTCCTTCAGAATCTCATATGATTATCGCTAAAATTTGTTTCGTTTATTTGTTTGAATACAAAAATTAACGGAAATAAATATCCGAACATGTACACTAAATCAACAAATTCTTCTAATTATATATATATATATATATACACATACGCACACATATACATATATACACTGATGGAAAAAAAAATCCCAACACCAAGAAAAAATTATTTTACAGTAATGAAATTTTAGGAATACATTTGTCTTGGTAACATATTTAATTGATTAAAGTTTCAAGATCACAGGTAGAGCCATTGGCGAGAAGAGCCATTTCAAATGTCAAAAGTTGGTACATTAGTAACCGGTGTAACCGGCAGAATTTTGAATGCAAACGCGCATGCATTGTGTCTTACAGGTGTCGGATATCAGTTTGTGGGATGGAGTTCCATGCCTGTTGCACTTGGGCGGTCAATGCAGGGACGGTTAATGCTGGTTGTGAATGACGCTGGAATTGTTGTCCAATGATGTCCCATACGTGCTCGATTGGAGAAAGATCTGGTGATCTAGCAGGCCAAGGCAACATGTCGACACTCTGTAGAGCATGTTGGGTTACAACAGTGGTATGAGGGTGAGCGTTATCCTGTTGGAAAACACCCCCTTGAATGCTGTTCATGAATGGCAGCACAACAGGTTGTATCACTAGACTGACGTACAAATTTGCAGTCAGGGGGTAAGGGATAACCGCGAGAGTGCTCCTGCTGTCCTACGAAATTGCTGCCCAAACCATAACTCCAGGAGTAGGCCCTGTGTGTCTAGGCCGCAGACAGGTCACTAGCAGGCGTTCACCTGGCCTCCTTCTAACCAACAAACGGCTATCACTGCGACCAAGGCAGGCTTTCATCAGAAAACACAACAGATCACCACTCCGTCCTCCAATGAGCTCTAGCTTTACACCACTCACGTCGCAAACGGCAGTGGTTTAGATTCAGTGGAATGCACTGTACAGGGCGCCTGGCTCGGAGCTGTTCTTGAATTAACCGATTTGCAACAGTTCGTTGTGTGACTGTGGTGCCAACTGCAGCTCGAATTTCAGCTGCAGACTCAGTACGATTAGCCACAGACATACGCCGAATACGACGGTCTTCCCTCTCAGTAGTGACACGTGGCAGCCTGGAACCTGGTCTTCTTCAGGCAGTACCTTCCCTTGACCACTGCCGTCAATACTCATGCACAGGGGATACATTCCTACCAAGTCTTTCAGCAATATCGCGGAAAGAAAACCCACTTTCTCGTAGCCCTACAACACGACCTTGTTCAAACTCAGTGAGCTGTTGATAATGGCTTCTTCGTCTTCTCAGATCCATCCTTGGCTAACATTAACCCACTACGTCAAATCTCAACTGTAAATAACGATCACGAACCTTACAGCGCTTATTTAAAGCAAACCTCATTTGCATGTTCATAGTGCCGCTACTAGCGCCACACTTATGCGCGTAGCTCGAAATTCGAATCGACGTGATCTTTGAGATGTATAAACACGCCTGCCAAATTTCGTTTATCTAGCTCAGCTCCTTCCTAGTGTTGGGATGTTTTTTTTTCCATCAGTGTATATATAAGCATGCGTCGATATTTAGAAAAACGATGGGTTTTTTTTCATTTCAAAATCGATCGAGCTCCAAAACTTTGTTTGCCAGCTCGAAAAACTGAAATTGAAACAAAATGTATAGTTTAGTTCAGTTATTTTAACGTCCCGTTGTAAAGGAGCACGGGCTATTTTGGGACGGACTTCGTAATTCTGAACCACGGTCAGAATTACGAAGTGCATAATAGAGACCGTGGGATAAGGCTCGTGATTATTTCAAACAGTTTAAACTGATTAATGACTTAAATTAATTAAGATAAAAAATGACTTAATGTTCTTACATGAAAACTTGAAATTTGCGATCATAGATAACATTTTTAATTTTTCTATTTTTATCAAGATTTGAAAAAAAAAATGTAAGTGCATTTTATACTTTCTGTTGCTTTTAATACTGCATCCAGCAATTTTAAAATTGTTAATTATAATAATAAATATAATGAAGTCTTATTTTTCTTCATTCTGAGTAGTTTCTGCATAAAACAAGATTTTAATATAAAAAAAATTTCAGTACGATTAAAATTTATTTACAATACAAAATAATAATAATAATTTAATTTTATAAATCATTTGCTACACTTCGTAATAACAAATGATTTATTCATAGTGATAAAAATAATTATCCCTTTGTAAAAGCTATGGAGAAATATATTAATTCCTCTATAGCTTTTACAAAAGCTTGAATGCCTGAATTGACAGCAATCCCTAGACTCCACAAGGCAATTTTCTAATACATGGCTCCTTGTCTTTCATTGAAATCAATAGTCATGCTCTTGAATCCAGTGTTCACGGATTCATCATGACGATGGAAATCTAGAAATGACGACTTGCGGAATAAAAAAATCATCTAGAAAAGAACTAATTTAAACTCATGCTCAGTTTTTAAAATTAAATTCAAATTATAACTGATATCTTTCCTCAAAATTAGGACAACTAGTTTGTATTTTATGGTACAAATCCATTTTTGGGTAAGCCATGCCGCATTCACAAATTAAAATCCGATTGATCGATTATAATTTTAGGACTGAGTCAGTTGAATCTGTTTTAATCAAATCAATATTGATTACTGAACATCGAAATGTGATGAAACCGTAAATTAAATTAAATTAATTACCGCACGAATTAAAATCCGGTTGTTCGACTATAATTTTAGGACTGATTCAGTTGAATCTGTTTTAAACAAAGCAATATTGATTACCGAACCTCGAAAGGCGATGAAACCGTTCGCACCCAATAAATTCAGTAACTAAAAGCGAAAGACTGAAGACTTGCTGGCTGATTATTATTTTTCTTTTTTTGGTCATTTTCTATTGTTATAAATGGTATCTTCATACAACAATGTGTGACAGATTCCTATCGAGCGCTCTGCACGATTGCCAGTTTCATGAATGAAACCGGTCGAGTATAATTGCCGAAATGACGGTCGAAACTCAGCACAACAAGCACTTCAAGCCCATCGCTTACGTTTCAGGACGTAGACAAAGTTTATAGCCTTCTGGGAATAGAGTGTCATTTTCTAGTGGTAAATTAATTGCTGACATAAGCAAAATCTTTTACATATTGATAGCGTATCAAATATCAATTTATTGTCCGATTCTTCCTTTTGTTCATATTATTAATTTATGAGATGTCAATTGGCATCTTTCTTCTAAGAACATTTTCCCTTTTTTCTGACCCGACAAAAGCTCTTGAGGAAAATAAACACACAAAATGTATGGGAAAATGAATAGGGTGTACGTAATATTTCGCTGCATTAACACGTGAGACTTCTTCCAAATATTTTTCATTTTCATCAAAAATTTGGGAGAAAGTTTTTAAGAAATAAAAATTGGTAAAGAATAAGAATATCAAAGTAATTTTCTCTCTAAGTTGAGCAAAACAATTTTCCATAAGGTATATAAGATTTTACTGATTAAATATGACATGTACCAAAAATGTTCTTTCATTATGAAACGATTAAAATAGCTGGAAGTGTTTGATTGAAATTCCGATTCATACATCTATAAGAAAATGTTCTAGAAGCTTTCGCAGCGCCCTCTACTTCACAAATTAGTACTAGCCAATTGGGTATGCTTGCTTTACTTTTATTGCTACATATTGTACATTCCAGAATTCTTCATTGGAGATAAAACCTATGTCTCTGTTCTGCCATTTAAATTCGACTTATTATCCTGTTATTTATTATATCAAAGAATAATAACGAATATGTTTGTAAGAAAATCGGGAGAATCCTAGAATACCTCCTATTGAAAAATATAAAATATTTTTCAATTCGATGGGGTAGGTAGTGTCTTTTTAAATTTATAAAAATTCCATTATTTTTATTAGCAACGTCTAATTTGGAATACATCTTCATCATTTTAAAAAGATGTTATCTGGCTTATGTACTTACCATCACATTGCTGGCTTATGAACTTACTACCACATACTAATACTCAGTTATAAAATTTCTTTAACATTTCGAAAATGCTGCTTCAACATAATTACTATTAAGTTTAAGTAAAAGTAGATATTTTCTTTGTTTGTTTCAAGGCAAATAAAATAGCCCTTATGCCTTTCTAAAAACCGGTTAACCATATACACCAATTATATGGGAAATTGTAGAAAGATTATTATTACGATTATTGTCCCTATTAAGATTCCGAAGATTATGAATTGGTCTCTAAAACGTATGCCATGCATACTTACAAATATTTGGAACTGATTTCGCAAAACTTTATATTTGGAGGTGTTTCTTTTCCTTAAGCAAAAAATAAGAATATTTGTTTTTCAAATATATCCCTTATTATAAGCAAATTTACGTATCTTTATACGTTCTTTATTTGCTTGAATAAGATGCATTAAGATCCTTAGTGTCTAGGCATTGTCAGTTCAAGATAAATAGTATTAGAAGAAAAAACGATTAATGCACCACTGATGCGATAGTTGAGTAGAAAAAAATATAGTTTAAAACTTAAAAATTAAATAGTTCATTAGGCGCAATTTAATTTTTGGAAGCAGCGAGGGAGATTTCAGTGGTAAAGTCTATGGGGTAGCAGAGTAAGGATAGGCGTGTTTTCCATAACAGTGGGCATAGTTCATTTGTTCCTTAATTGTGGGATTTTTCATGAGTTTTGAATTAAATTAAAATTTTGCTTGAAAGTTCCTTGATGAAATCATCGAGTATTGGAATTTCGAGATATCTGTGTTATAAACCGAATAAACCAAGGAGCAAAAGGTAATGATACGAAGAATTTTATTTTGTAAAACTTGAATTTTGTTTCAGTTATATTTAGCAATGAGTTCCCAAGATTGAGCAGAATATGAGAGTATAGGTTTTAAAATTTGTTTGTACCAAGTCATTTTATTCTTTAGTGAAAGAGAAGCTCGTATGCCAACTTTCATGATTATTGATACAGGGTATCAGCGAATAAGCCCTGATTTCAAAATTTAATACCCCTACAAAAAAGATCGATAGAATTGTACTTTAAACTGTACGTTTATTAGTCAAACTGTAAAAATAGTCTACAAAAGTTAGAAAATTTAGTTACTAAAATCGTTTGTAGATGGCGCCCTAATCACAATGTTCATAGACGCTTTTAGTGTGATGTCAAAAATGAAAAATGACTCCTTGTGACTTCTTTCTGTGGGGAGCATTGAAAGACACTGTCTATAGAAGCAATCCCGCCACTCTAAATGAGCTCAAATCGTTGGTTTGTGTTGCATGGGATTCCATTTCCGTTGAGACATTGCAAGACGTGATGTCAAATTTCATTGTTTGATTACGCCACCTCATTGTTTCAAACGGTGAACATTTTGAAAAAGTGTTTTAATTGCAAAGACCGCATCACTTTTTTTTTTTTTTTTACTCTTTTCAGAAAAAGTGTTTTCTGCGCAGAGTGCCATCTGTTAACGATTCTTGTAACTAAAATTTCTAAACTTTTGTACACTATTTTTACAGTTTTTCTATTAAATGTATAGTTTACGGCATAATTCTATTGATCTTTTTTGTAGAGATATTTAATTTTAAAATCAAGACTTATTCGCTGATCACTCTGTATGTGTATTTAATGCTCATTGCAAACAAAAATGTTAACTTAGAACACATGAAACTGCAACAAATTAAATGCTATATAATTTAAATTCCAACTAACTTTATAAAATTGGAATAATCTTCGAAGGCAGTAAATCAGAATTTGTTTCTAGAGTTTTACAGCTTTTATTGGTGAATTTTTTTGCAAGTGTAAAAATTTGCAAACTATATAACTTAAAAAAAGAAAAGTCAGCACCACTTTAAAAGTTTTTTGCGCAATATGCAGTATTTATACAAATCGAATACAAATGACTTCTGGCTGGTTGGCGGCGGCTGGTTCTGGTGGGGTCTTTGTCCGCTTTAGAACGGCAATTCTTCTCGACTGCTTAATGTAGCAACTCTCCGGGTCATGGAGTTAACCTTTGGGTCTGCATACTGCTTTGTGCATAACGCGCGGTAGCAGCAGCTGATTTCTCCATTGACGGTTTCTGATTATCCCCAAATCACATCAGAACCTATTACCAAACTCACAAACTAAACTACGAGCTGAAATCTCAAAAGCAATAGAACTTCTTTACTCCAAACACTGAAGTCTCTAAAGCTGAGAATTCTGCAACAAAAAAACCCATGAACGAGCCGTATTAGCCGCCGTCAACCGGCTTTTTGCTTTAAAAAATTTCAAATTATTTTTTGTAACCAACAAACGTGACTGCATAACGTTTTAAATTGAAGTGTGATATTATCAGTTTGACGTTAAATTTACCTATATAATTTCGAAAAACATATTAAATTAAATTTTTCATTAAACTCTATAGAACTGTTATAAAAACATATATTCATTTAGCATTAATTCTGAATTACTTTTCTTGAAAGTTCCTTGATGAAATCATCGAGTTTGGAATTTCAAGATATCTGTGTAAGAGTATCGCCCCGAATAAACCAAGGAGCAAAAGGTAATGATACGAAGAATTTTATTTTGTAAAACGAATTTTGTTTCAATTATATTTAACAGCGAGTTCCCAAATTTGAGCAGCATAAGAGAGGATAGGTTTTAAAACTTATTTGTACAAAGTCATTTTATTCTTTAGTGAAAGAGAAGCTCGTATGGCAACCTTCATGATTATTGATACAGGGTGGTCAGCGAATAAGCCCTGATTTCAAAATTAAATATCTCTACAAAAAAGTTCGATAGAATTATGCGTTAAACTGTACGTTTATTAGCAAAACTGTAAAAATGCTGTACTAAAGTTCAGAAAATTTAGTTAAGAAAATCGTTAACAGATTGCGCTCTGCACTGAAAACTCTTTCCTTGAAAGGTTTTCCTTCCTTTAAAAAAAAGACAATAAAGTGATGCGGTATTTGCAATCAAAATACAATTTTTTTTTCAAAACGTTCACCGTTCGAAAAATTGAGATGGTGTAATCGAACAATGAAATTTAATATCACGTCTTGCAATGTCTCAACGGAAATGGAATTACATGCAACACCAATCAACGATTTGAGCTCGTTTAGAGTGGCGGGATTGTTTCTACAGACAATGTCTTTCAATGCTCCCCACAGAAAGAAGTCGCAAGGAGACAGATCGGGAGTCATTTTTCATTTTTGACGTCACACTGAAATCGTCTATGGGCATTGTGATTAGAGCGCTATCTGTTAACGATTTTCGTAACTAATTTTTTTGAACTTTAGTACAGCATTTTTACAGTTTTGCTAATAAACGTACAGTTTACCACATTTTATCCATCTTTGTTGTAGAGATATTTAATTTTGAAATTAGAGTTTTTCGCTGATCACCCTGTGCATGGTGGATTAAATTTTTCTTTGATGATACACTTTGTAGTGGTATAACCTCCGTAGCATTTAATGCCACATGTCAGTCACTTTGTGCATAATGAATGAAAAGTGTGCGAATAATACGTCATGGGTTGTTTTATTCCTTCTAAAGATTTCTGTTTCTGAATTTTAAGCCATTGATTTCGTGATGTAGATCGTGGAAAATCACATCTTCGATTCGTATTCGAAAAAGGAATGAAGAAGCTCCTTAAAATTCTTCGGTTGAGAAAGTCTACTTACATGGAAGTTTATAAATTCATTCTGTTTATTATTATTTCTTTATTCAAACCAATGCAAAGTCCTTTAATAACAACTGAAAAGCTGTAAGAACAATCTGCCACTCATTTTTTAAAAACTTTAGTCTAGCTATACATAAAAATGCTGTTTTCAAAATAAATAAATAAAAATAATGTGATGTGATATCCATTTGACTTTCAAATCTGAATCCTTTTCCTTACAGAATTATTGTTTACTTCTGATCGGTTAAGCCGATAGTCTCATTTTTAAAAATATCAGCAGAGTAAAAAACATTGCCTATTATATATTATCAAGCGTAATGACGTTTTCTGTAAATTTGGATATCTATTTACGTAGGATGAGGTTATAGTCCAATAACAGCACTGTTTTGAAAAAGATATTTAATAGAAGAACGACACAGGACAGGTACACAAACATT
>JAPMOQ010054565.1:2756-13174 GCA_026543055.1 Argiope trifasciata
TGCTCATCTCCCGTAGATGTTATCTGTCTTATTAAGATATCACCACAATGTCATGATATGTCACAGAGATGTTGATGCATATTTAGCTACAGAATCAGTCCCTCATTGCCTGAAATACCCAGGTGACCCATAACCCAATAGAGAATAATATTAAAGTCCCTGTTTTTCACTAACCGCAGGTTAAACAAAATAGTTATATTATGTTATCAAAATTAGTATTTTTAATTTATTATGTTTGCATGAATGCGAAACTACAGACCGACACACATTGAACCCTGAGATAGACGATTCACAATTTTAAAAGAATCTATTCTGTAGCTGCCAAGACTATGAACTAATTTTCCTTTTCCTCAGTTATTACGTTTTTTAATTATCTTGCTTACATGTATGGGAAAATGTAGATTGGTAGATGGACAACCTCGAGCCGGATTTGATTTCAAAATTAATATATATCTGCTTCTTGAAGGCTAAATATCAATTTTCATTCTTTTAGTACATTATGTTTTATATTTATCGTACCCGAGAACCAGATAGATGGATGTTCTTTAAATTTATTTCTATAAAAGTGCAAAATTATCTGCATTCCACATACCAAAATTCATCCGTCTAACAAAAAGCATTTCTGAGTGTTCGTATTCAAACACATAGTTCAAAATTATGTTTTTACGATTAACAGAGATTTGAAAAGTGGAGAAAATATAGCAAAATACTTAGTTCGAATTTACTGACAATTACAATACTTACACATCATATGCTTCATATATAAGAAAGAAAAATTATTATTTGTCTTCTTTTTTCTTGCAAATGTACAAAGCTTAATTACACACTGTATTTTGATACCGCCTGTATTTAGTATATTGCTATACTTATCTTTAGAAATTATATACTTTCGGCACTTAATAAGGCAGACTTTTTCAACTAGGATACCAAATTTGACACATATGCAATTTAGAAAGTGGAAATGTACATTTACGAACGATTTATTTTAATTTAATCAATTAATAATTAAGCGAAATTTTTATATATTGATATGTTGTTAGATAGATTACTATCTTTTAAATGATAAGAGTACATAATAAGATAATAGTTTGTTTTTTACAGATATTTTCATCATGATGCTTCAATGGATCTTTATCTTAGCCTTGGTGGTAATCCTTATCAGTGCAGTGAGTTGTCACCATGACGATCACGATCGTGAGCTAATGGACATGATCACAGCCGGTGTGTTGGCTCTCCTGCTCCAGAAGAAGAACTGATTTGAGTCACTTCAGTCACAGAGCGGAAAAATGTGTCAAATTTCATTCATTCACCTTATCTAGATTTCATTCCTCATTCACTACATCGAAGCATGAATGAAAAAAAAAGATTACTTTATTTTATTTTCATCCAGATGTTTTTTCCCACAATCCTTAATGCTCCTCGGTGAATCGAGAGCATTCGTACATGCCTGAATAAGGAAAATCAGCCTTGGAAAAGGAAACTATTTAGAATCTTCTAATGAATCAAGGATTTATTCTGATTACTACTCAACTAAATTATGCGATTTTGGTAGTATAAAACGATTTATAAAATCAAAAATTAATAAGAAAGTCAAAAAATTTCTTAATAAATATTTTTAAATAATATATTTAACAATTATTTATTATTTGCAAGTTAAAGTATAAGGATATTACCTTAAAAAATTAGTGAGCGTAGCCTAGTATTGCCTTTCATTTTATTATATTAAAAAAAAATTGTTAGCAAAAATGACTAACAAATTATTCCACTGATAATTCTTGGAGTGTGAAGCCTTTTCTTTGGTCAGTTTGATTTAAATGTGGAGTTAATTTGATCCCTTGAGTTTCCAATGGAATCTAATGGAAGCAAATCTACCAAGATAATGCTGAATCCTCAACTAGTTCAACATCTGTGCTCTGTAAAGATAGGAAAAGTTGTATTCCTTCTCCCTTGCAATGGTAAAATCTCAGGTATAAGAAGGAAAGAGGTCTTCAAAACATGGATCCCCATTTCAGAGATAATAAATACGAGGATCATCTGTTCATCATAAAATAAATAAAATCAGTTTATAATAATAATAAAAATTTAAAAGCCAAATGAAACATAAAGTAAATCTAAAAGTTGAAAAATAGTAATATAGATACTTTCTATAACAAAATAATGTCTATTCATTCTTTACTATGATAGATATCATCTGAAATATATCAAATAGAGATAATGAAACTATGTTAAAATTAGGGTGTTTTTTTTTCCTTTTTCATTTTTCACAGATTTTTTAATTTCTCTCTGAACGAATTGTCATCTTAATCTAAAAGTTAAAGAATAGTCATATAGATATTTTCAATTACAAAATGCTTTCTACTCAATCCTTACTATGGTAATTAAATATCATCTGATATGTATCATATAGAGATAATGAAATGATGTTAAAAAAATATGTATTCTTTTTCTTTTGTAATATTTCATAAACGAAAAACATCAATGTGTTCTAAATTTTATGTTGATTCTGTGCCAAATATCTCTCTTTGTACAATTCCTCAACATCTTAACACTGTATGCTGAAATTATACATCACTTATATTTAATAAAATATATATGTATTTTTTAAAGTTTTGTCTGTTATTTTTTTATTTAATTTAACAATTCGAATAATGTGTAGAAAATTATGATAATCATGTTCATATCATCACCAAAATGGTAAAAGCCAAAATGTTTTAAAAAAAGAACTTCAATAAATTTGATTAACTTTCAAAATATTTTTTTTCACCTTTTTTTTTTTTTTTTTTTTTTTTTTGCTTTGTCATAAAAAAATTGCGTTTCATTGGATTGACGTATATGTGATATATTGTTAATGAAAAATAATTTTTAAAATACTTCCGAAATATTGCTTTCAATAAAAAACAACAACTATTGTCAGTACTAAAATCGAAGGAAGAATTAAACCAACTAATTCATATGTTAATAGTTTATAACTACAATAAATAATTTTTTTAAATTAAATTTCATAAATATAAATTCAATACGATAAATGTTAAAAATTTCATTAAAAATATAAATTCAATATGCACGATAAATATTAAAAATTTCATTAAAAATATAAATTTAATATGCACTATAAATATTAAAAATTTTATTAAAAATATAAATTCAATATGCACGATAAATATTAAAAATTTCATTAAAAATATGAATTTAATACGCACGATATATATAAAAAAAATTATTAAAAATATAAATGCTTTAAATGTACTCTTTTTTTAGTTTCGTCGCTGTTGGAAATTTGAGCGAATTTTTAAATACATACATTGTATACAAATATGCATGAACTTCAACTTGCATAGTAGACTTAACAAAAGCAGCGATCCGGTTAAGAGAGTTGTTTCAGATAATTGAATGTGTGTTTCTAGAACAGTGGTTTCAAATCTTTGCTTCCTCATTTATCGCTCAATTGATCCTTTTATTTTCAAGTAACACTTATTGTCATAACCCCCCGCCCCGAAAAAAAACACATGCCTTAATTCAACGAAATTTTTATTATGTTATTGATATTCAATTGAAGGGTTTGCTGTAAAAACAGATACAGCTCAAACTTGGAGAAAATTAAAGTTACAGGCACTATGTTGGAGTTACAGTTATCTTAGAGTTACAGGCACTGTGTTAGAGCGATTAAAAGCCTTGTTTATTTGGTACCGAAAAGATGCAACTCCAATCTTAGTTCTCACATTACTCAAGAGATGGAGCTGTCTGTCTCATTGGAATTTAGAATTTTCAGATCTTTTTTACGGCATTCTGCAAATCTGAATAGTCGGAGCTATCTCCTTTTTGTTGAAAACCTTTCAATTGCTGTGAAGTTAAATTAGTATATAGTAAATAAATTTAAAAAATCAGAATTATAATCTTCATCGAAAATGTCACAGTTTTTTTGTTTCGTTCAATTATTATAACAATATATTTAAATTGAGTTTTAACATTTATTGTCTATTCAATGAAGCCTATGGTCATTTTAACATCTATATATTGCACATGATAGAAGTAGCTACAAAACCAGCAGAGCTCTTCCGTTATGATGACTTCACAGTTCATGTCCAGATGTCCTGCTGTTATGAGGCGTGTTTGGTTTTTTAATGTTTATTCTTCCTCATATCAGGATGGTGGCTTCTCCACAACCGTTAGATAAGCAATCATTTGTCTGGATTATTATATGAGCAGTGTTCCTCCTGTAAAAAAGAAATGGTATCGAGGAACTTTTATATCAGTACATTTTATCAAGAAAACATGAATTAAAATAACTTTTAAAACCTGATTTTATCTGTGGACTGAAAAGTAAAATATCCGAAAAAATACATGACAAATCAAGATTATTTAAGCGAGTATTTTCTAAACAGATTGAAATTTCGATCAAACTCGTAAGTTATTTTAATTTGTAATGAATTTTCTTTTCACTAAATATTTTGATAAAGTAAATTATCAATAATTTGGCTATTATCGGACCAGAAAATTACAAGATGAATAAAATTTCATTAAAAAAAACTAATTTTAAAAACAGGATAAGCTTTTAACTCAAAATATTTTTTTAAAAAACTACGAAAATTATACAAAATTATTACAAAATATATTATTATTATTTGCTACAAAATATAATAAAAATTCTTATTAATTTCTTCTCACCTAAATCACTAAAATCCGCTGCTATGAGTTTTTCCCTCTCTTAATCTTCCATTCGCCCTTCCAAACATGACTATTTACAATAGAGATGGGATTGGTTTCAGTCAAAGTACTGAAAATTTATTGTGGTACATCTTTTACTGTTTTTAAACTTTCCATTATTTTTTTTTCAGATTTTTATGCATTTGTAGTCCTTTTTTTACTGTTTTTAAACTTTGCATTAATTATTTTTTATTTTATTATTTTTTCAAATTTTTATACATTTGTGTTACTTTTTTTTACTATTTTTAAATTTACCTTTAATTAAGGGAAATCCATTTGAAATTTTGCTCATCAATAACACTTTTGAAAATAATTTAAAGAAGATTTCAAACGATGGATAATGATATAAAAAATGAAAGGACAGTTTGACATTTTGAATTAACTATATACAATTCGAAGACGACTATTCCAAAAAAATACCACACTGAATACAATTATGTTTACTGCCAAACCACCCTGGTTTATGTATTTTATCTATACTTATAATAAAGCTCAATGTGTGTGTGTGTGTGATGGCCAGAACTCCATCTATGCAAATCAAAACTTGTTAAGGTCACCTTGAAAGGGATTGGGGTATTAAATTTATTCTAAAGTTTAAAGTTTAAAAAGGAAAGCGTTTTTTAAAAATTAAAAAAGAAAATTTCACGATGAAGTTATTTATTTCAGTCTATGAGAGGATATGAGGTTTTGAATTAAACTTTTTTTGAAGGGGGGCTTCAGAGAGGTTTTATACACGAAGAAAATCAAAACGTTGATTCTAATTTTTTACAACTACAAACTTTATCTTTATATCCTTCATATGCAAGAACTTGTAAAAGAAAGAGTACTCTTTCAGTGTACTCGAAACACATTTTATTCTGGTACACTCAAGCCAAGGAGCTGACAATAAGCTGTATCGTACAACAGTAAAATGATATACAATATGATTGAATCAAAACGTTTTCAGTGATCAGATACATAAACCTATCTTAACAGTTAACATGAAACATAGTTGGATGGTCTCCATGCTTGCATATTTTCTAATACAGATGATGTTCCAGAGAACTCGTTGAACACCTTGCATGGCACTGATGTTTTTGTTTCTAGTGGCTCTTTAGTCTGCCATTGACAAGCCCGCAGACTAAAGAACCCCTGCTCTTTACACCATTTTTGCGTTTCTTTTTTTTCAATAACGCCATCTAGGACCAAGAATTAGAGTTAGCTACTCACGCGTCACAATCCTTTTTACGGGGTGGACTTCATTCTTGCATTTCATTCCCTCATTCACGTATCGAAATTCGGACCTGGATGACAGAACTGTCATTATTCTCAACAAGGGGTATTTTGTGACCACGCGCTAGTCACCACCACACAGGAAGAGTCTTCGACCAGCCGGCTTCGAACTCGCAACGCTAGAAAAGCAATTCCAGCTCCTTACCAACCAGGTTATCTTGACCCACGGCATGGTTGAGCAATAGTTATTATCATTTGTCCTGAATTGGGTATTTTTACTAAGTTTGTCGTGTCAATTTTGACAAGTTATTTGGTAATTAACTCTGGCAAGTTATTAATAAACATAAAAATAGAATTCGTTATTTAGATCCTTTTTCCCAACCAATTGGAACCAAAATTTGACATAAAAATACACTTATGGTTATACAAATTTAATTTGTTTATTATTTAATTTATTTTACTCATTACGTTTTTGAGTTATATTATTTATATGCTTCTGGAAGTACAGACATACAGGTGGTCAGACTCCGATTAGATTTGGTTCTAAATTTGATGAGTGTTGACTTTGTAGATGTTAAATCCGAGTACCAAATCTCATCTATCTGGCTATCTTCTATTTGTAATTATCGTGTTAAATTGCATTAAAAAATCAAGACAGATAGATGGAATCTCAACGGATTTTGCTCAAAAGTAGAGAAAAATCTACAATTTTTGATCTAAAGATCCCATACCAAATTTCACCCTTCTAGCTCATGGTGGTTTTGAATTATCACTGTCATGAAGAAAGACATTTTCCAGAATTTTTTTAAAAAAATTTAGTGATGTTTAAAAAATGGAAATCCTCAAATTCTCTAGTTCGAGTTTGTTTTTTTTCACGATTTTTAGCCCTAGTGTTGCCTTACAAAGAGACATTAAGGTATCTGAGTATGTTAAAAACAATGGTTATCGACCACAATGGTGAATTTTGTTTAAATTGTTTTTCTTATAACTCAAACTTTCCTCTTTCCAAAACGGTTTATCTTTTCAGAGAAAAGGAAAACCTGATCCATCATTCAGAGGAATTTTAAACAAAACACATTTTTCAGCTAAAATGTGTCTTCAGTTCTCTCCTAACTTTAATTTTCGTAAAATATTTCCACCGTTAACATCATATCGAAAAAAATTATAGAGGTATTACATAAAAATTTCATCGTGTGCTTTAAATAATATTATCAATGAAATGAGCCCAAAGTTTTATGGTTGGTGAATTACTTTTTCATTTATAGGGAGTTTTAGAAAAATTAATTAGTGAATTTATGGAAAAAATGCATATATACGTATATTTAAACCCATAACTTCTTTGCATCTCAAAATATTTCTTATATTTTGGTTCATTTCATTCATCCTTATACTCTATAACTTGGGTACGAAGAAAAATAGGTTTACTGGATTAGAATTTTGCTTAGAGTGTTAACCGTTTTAATTAAATTTCATTAAAATGTACTACACATTTTCCTGTTTCTCAAAATATATTGTACTTTCAAAATTTTTTTGTATTTATAGTGTTTTGTATTATAATTCACAATACATCTAATATCCATAATTTTAGTTAATTTTTTTTTAAATCCAGTTTTTCCAAAATTTTGTTTTGAACGTAGGTGGATACTTTAATATAACTAAGCTAAACTAAACTAAAATTGACGATTGCTAAGCTTTCTCAATACTGCACAGACTAGAAAGTAAAAATAGGAGCCAAAATTCAAAATTTGAGCGAAAATCTTCAAAGGATAGAAGAAAAAAAATCACATGATGAAAATTTACTACTCACGGCGCAAATAAACTTCTGAAAAGTGACGTCTTTTGACTGATGAAACTTCTGGCCAATCTTTCAGGTATAGGCAGAAATATAGGCAGAATAATGAGCCTCTTTTCCGAGGTCAGCCTAGTCAGCAGCAAGTAGTGAAGCAACCGATGGGTCGACTTCTTCAAAATGGCCCCACTAGAGAAGGTCAGGAGGAAGGTCAATAGCAGCAGTCCCCGGATGAACATCGCTTTGGAACCTGCAACAGTAGAATGAGTGCTTAACTGAAGTCACGAGGACAAACTAGATGAGAAAGACGATTTATTTCGATAAAGATGGAACTTCAAACGCGATGCTTATAAATTTTGGAGTAGGACTGACGTGGTCATTGTTGCACAACAAATATGTTTAGTTAAATCCAGCTATTTACTCAGGACAGGATTCGGAAACATATTAAAATGTAAGAACCAAAAGCAACAATTAACAAAATTTTCCAATTTTTAAAGAGCCATTAAAAATTTTCGATTTAATATATATATATAAGTCCTGTCATATTTAAGTTTCTAAAGTAATAGAAATATTACAAGACTTAAAGTTACTCTTATCCTGTTATGTAATTATCTCCAAATGAACAATTAATATTATATCAGTGAAAAAGGATACATACTTTTAGAAAGCTGATCTTCTTTAATAACGATGTACAAACAGTCACCGAAAATGTAACGTCTAATTTTACATATTCGGATAGAAAACGTTAAGACGTGAATTTTGATACGTTACTTATGGGACCCCCGAATATAACATCATAGGCTAATTACACGAAAAATGTTCATGTTGAATCCGACAATTTGTATTCAAAAATACGACAATTGCCCAACATGGAAGCTTCTCTATAATACAAATTCGTTCCCGTTAGTGTGGTGTGGAATTATGAAGAGGGGGTAGCCAGGTGAGATGTCGCCCTCGCCATCATTAACGATTACTTTAATAGAAGCTGTTGTGAAATGAGTTACTGAAAAATATTCATTATTATTTTTTAAGGATTTTGATAGTAAATTATAAATTTTCCTTATGAAACTGGAGAGCCACAACTTCACATCAAAAGAGTCGCATGTGGCTAACGAGCTGCAGGTTGCTGACCCCTAGCTTAGGGAATTTACTAGGGTTTTTTTTTTACAATGTGTTAGTTTTTCATTCATTTTAACATATTGGCGGCCTTGTTGACCATATATGGTAAACAGCAAAGTTCTCATTCACTGTAGAATTTGATACGAATAGAACACGGCTATATTTAGTCTGTATTTGTATATTTGTTTATCCTGTTGTTTCGTATGAATCACTTGTGATTCACACTTTCTATCTAATTTAATATTCTCTTCTCTAAGTCTTCGTTTTTTTAAATTAAGAGATTGTAAAGGAGTAAACATCTTATTAGATAGCAGTACGAATCACATCATGATTGATGGCAAAGTACGTATTAACACTTTCACTGCTACTTGATATGAATATATATTTCAGACCTATTATCTAATTGTATCGAATCAACTGAATATTGAACTAGATGATCCTCTCTACACTAAATAAATAATAAAGAAATGGTCTTCCAATTAAAATTCATGTCAGTTAAGTTTAACATCCCGTTTTAAAACAACGGGTTATTTTGGGGCGGTTCTCTTAATTTTGAGCTGCATTCGAATGACGAGGACGACACCTGAACTCTGTGGTCCACCTTACCACCTGGCCACCAGCCCCTTACAATCGAAGGAATATCAGTCATGAATAATGAGCGAATTCGATAAGTGTTCAATCCTTATTCATGAAATATTGTAATATTATGTCAAAACGTATAAATTTAGTTACAAAGAGTAGAAACACAATCAAGGTAATGAGGAAAGGCTTAAGATCAATTTTTTAAGGTGCATGTGGTAAAGCTTGATTATCAGGTAATATTTACTTATAATAAGCAAAGGTGCCGGAACTCTTAATATATTACACAATATATTGCATAACGCATGAATACCTGTACAATATGACAAACTGATTACTCCGATCTACCGGAACGCACATGAAAAACTTGACTGACCGGATTGCAGCATCACCAACACTTGCGGGAACTGTGGTTGAGACCTATCATCACCGGCCACGGTACAAGCCTTCCCTAAGGAAATACGTCCCGTCATCGATGGGAGGACTCAGACCTCTTCATTTTGTATATCAAAAGGTTTTGCGAGAACCAACATCCATACCTGAAGATACTCATCTTCAATTACGAGATGTCCCCCCATGGGACAGCTAATGCAATTTAAACCATTTTGTGCTTCATGGCATAAAGAAGAAAACAAACAAATATATAAAAAAATTCGTAACTCTAATATTTAAACAAAGGGACCGTGGTCGCCTAGTAAGATCTTGGCTTTGGAACCGGAGGGTTTTAGGTTCGAGATCCCGTTCCACCGAAGAACCGTCATGTACGTGGTTCTGATGCACGTCTCGCTGGTGCGGTGTAAAGAGGGGCGTGCCAGCTCAGGTATCGTCCCCGTCATCTGACCGCAGCTCAAAATTACTAGGTCATTCCAAAATAGCCCTAGTATTGCTTCAAAACGGAAAATTAATATAACTGAACTGAAATATTTAAAAGAACAAGTAGCAAATGTATTACGAAGTTCCATCGAATAACATCAGTCATATTGAACAGTAATATGTAAAATTACTTAATGAGCCT
>JAPMOQ010054565.1:13184-27816 GCA_026543055.1 Argiope trifasciata
ATCATCGTGATACGACAATTTATTATCTCAAGATGTTTAATTTGTCTTACCAATTATCTTAAGGTTTTTCAACTTAAAATCTGCAACGCACAGAAAAGTATCAATACAGCAACTAAAAGTTCGTTATTCATTTTCTTATTATTTTACATATATGAATAGTTACATATTAATGAAATTATCATCATACTGAGAAATGCATGCAAATAACTTTCATGTCTTGACAAGTACGATAATTAATATCTAAATTTTTGTATGTACACCTTAATTTAAATAATCTGAATTTTTTTCAACATTTAATACATTATTTCCATTTAACTGCAAATGATAAATTCAAATGTAAGTTTGACGAATTTTTTACACTGCAATTCAACAGATGGCATCCCAAAACATGAGCAAAAAGAAGCTTTAAAAACATGATCACCCCCAAAAAATCCTTATTCCGAATTAACGAAATCTTGTTGCTTCTATTTAAGTGAGACTATCTATCATATCTTGGAAAATAAATAATTCTTTATGGTACTTTCCCCATGAAGTCTGAATTTCAATATTGTATCGATAATGGATCCAAAAAAAACTAAAAAATCAGTATACGACATTTGTTACGATTTTTAGGCCGAAAAGTGTATTTAATGTATTTCCATAACCATAAAAAAATAACTAAGAACACGTACAAAAAACGGCCAATATCCAACGAATGTATACTCAACTTTCGATAGGAATTATACAGTTTTTAGTGAGTAACACCTATTAATGAAAAAAAGTAGAACGACGAACATAACAGTGGAGAATAGTTCAAATGATCTAACTTAATAATTTCTAATTTTAAAAAGTGATGTCATGTTTTCTTATTGTTATTTTCAAACAAATCTTATTATGTTCATAAAAAGCCAAAAATTTCTGAAGCACCTGAAGTATATTAATTACCGTATTAAATCTCAAAATTATTGTTTAAAACTAAAATATCTATTCAAAAACCTGGAATATAGTCTCATGTAATCTATACAAATAAAATTGAATGTTTGTATGTACGTCTCTTATTCGCAGCCGCACCGCTCATCCAATTGCGATGAAACTTTGAATACTTATTACTTGCACTTGTTTTTTTTCTGTCGAAGATGGAAAAAAAATATTGCTAACCCTAAAGTCTTGAATAAAAAAGTTTAAAAACATATTATTTATGCTTCTTTTGTATCACTCAATTTCAATAATTGTATTCATTTCCGATACGAAAATAAATATTATTCTTTCTATCATTCTTAATTAAACAAGACAGTTATTTTAAATTTCAAACGATATTTCCAAAATTACTTCTTTTGGAAGCGGCAACGCGCCGGGTACCAGCTAGTCTATATCTATACTTATAATAAAGCTCAATGTGTGTGTGTGTGTGTGTGTGTGTGTGTGTGTGTGTGTGTGTGTGTTGGCGCTCTACAGGCCAGAATGTTGAACCTACAGCTACCAAATTTGGTATATGTATACCTTGGAGGTCAGGAATGGGCACCTCGGAGCCTTTTTTTCGAATTTTTAATTAGAATTTGAATTAATTAAAATTTAAGCGAAATTTCGACGTTTTTCCGCTATAACTTCCGAAAATATTATCGCACAAACATGATTTTTACATCAATTTAAGTATTAAAAAATTAGCTTTCTAATGGTATAAGTGTTTTAATGTATAACTAAAGCCTCTATTTTTAAGGAATTTTTAAAGAAATATTTTAACCATGTTTTTTTTTTTTTGAGCACGTGACCGGATAAAATAAAAGAATGACGAAAGTTCAGATTTTAAAAAAACAACTATCATTGCAAATCAAATCTAAAGAAATACAACTTTCAGCATGGGACTGGATAAAATAACATAAATATAAAAAGTGATACTTTCTAAAAGAATAAATGCAAGGCAAAGGATTCTATAATCGTTTGCAATATCTAAATGATTGATTCAATAAATCTTCTTTATTTAAGGTAAAACTGATTGAATTTAGACAGGATATGCATTAAACTCCTGACCTAATGGCATATTTCTATAATCGTTTGCAATATCTGTATTATTAATTCTATATATATTTTTTTTCGCTTTTTTGCTTTCTTTAAAAAAACATATTTAATACTTTGGCAACATCACCGAAAAATACATTTTTAATATTTTGGAAGCATAACCGATAGTTAAAACTTACTGATTTATAAAATTAAAGAATATTATTAGGAAAATGTGTTCTTTTAGAACTTTTCGTCCATAATCTTAAAGAAAATATTAATTTCAGGATAATCATTTTCCGGAATTACTTCAAGACTAATGAATATGTGATTTAATTGAAAATTTTAGAACGCATTTCTCATTGCGAACCAGCTGGTCTCCAAAGGCGGCTAGTATTTTAATAAATATGAAACAGATAAAAATTTCAAATATGTTAATACATTCTATTAATTTATTACAAAAAAATAATAAAAAGATGCAATTAAATTTTACTGGTAGTTTTTTGCACTCTATAAATAGGATATATTCTTAAATCAGCTTATGAACTTCAAAACATTTTATTATTTCTAAAACATTACATCCTTCAATAAAATACACTGCACAAAAGTTCTTATAAGAAATCAAAAGAAACACTTACCTAAGGAAATGCGGAGCAACGAGTGAATTTTGAAACAAAGAAACCAAACTGCATTTGGGATTTGCTGGGCAATCTGGCTGTCTTTCTAAATCTGACAGTTTTCTCTCTGTCCGCACGCCACAAGTGCCACACAGCCCGCAGGGGATCGCATCTTTTAACATGCATTTCGAATGGAATATGTAGAACGCTTCTTCACCTACTTTAACTGCAATCAGCAATACTGAAACCGTAAACAAGCCCTGCCTCCATTCATTATAGCCTCATTGACAAGATACATCAAGAGAGAAAAAAAAAACGCAAGAGAAACTGAACCACTGCCTGAAAAAATTGAGCGGTCTCTTGTGTCCGGTTCCACACTACTGAACAAAGTGCACGGGGTCTTCACAATGAGGGACTTGTTTAATACACCATTTCAAACCATTTGGAATTTTTTTTCCGTTCTGATCAAATGGAAATAATTGTTTAAATAAGATTGTTGTTAAAATAAAGAGACTTGGCTATCATCAGCAGGTAATTGAACTAACTAAAGCATCATTCAAATTGAAGACGAGTATTTTTATGTTAAAGTTCCAAAATGTTTAGAATTATATTTTTTCCCTTAAAATCAGTTGATTTATAAATGAATGAGGCTATCAAGACAGGTTTCTGTATTTTTTGTTATGTTTAAGAAATGATGATAGTAGTTTATCTAATCTTGATGACTAAATTGTTATATAACATATATGTTTTTAAAAACATTAATTTATTATTCTTTGTCTTATCGAAGATCTTTTTTTATTTATTAACTTAATTAACCTACTTTTTGATCTAATTCCACAAATAACATAAATTCAGTTTCCATTTGGTACTGCATATAGTAAGTTAAAAAATTTACAGTATGCAGGGTGATTCAAATTAAAGCATCCCGCTTAAGACGCCCTGGCGAGAGAACCAGTCTAAGTAATGCTTTTATATCGGGAGAATATACACTTCAGACCATGGGATATTGATTAGTGCCACGACAAAATTAGTTTTTTTAAATGTCACTAAATGAAATGAGGCTCTGCGATCGGTTTGATTTAATGAAAATGAAATATGACACCAGCAATAAAGGACAGAATGTGAGGTATTTGTAATAAACACTATTATTGCATTGCTTATGCACAAATTTTGCAAGCCAGATGAAAATTCGAATATTAGACACTGCGAGCTGCACCACAGAATAAAAATTTGCATAATAATATACGAACATAAGGATGTTCGTTATAGATAAAAATCTGAGCGTACAGATTCCGAAAGTTCATAGACCACGAAGGTAGTTCTGTCTTTTCAGGAGCGTACATTACTTCCAAAGTAACGCTATTAAAGACTTTCACTTATACCGATGGCGGAAACATTTGAGCACAGGGTCATTAACATCTTACGCTCAGAAACAAATAGTTAAATGTTTCAAAGTAACAGGGAGTTTTGCTGTTAAGGCAAGTCGTGTTTAGATCAAAATATTAAAACACGGATATTGCAGTTGATTGAAGATGTCGCAAACTACGTCGTTGAGAAAACAGAACACGTCAGGGACATTTAGTTCCCAGGCCGTATCTACAGTTTTGAAATGAGTGTGGATAGTATTCAAACTCGTTTAAGATTCAGAGCTTGCAAGATTTAAATCTAGCCAATTACAATATGTGTGAAACTTTAGCTATAACTTTCTTGGCATGCATGACGATGGACCAGAATTTAATATCTTATGGGACAGATGAGGTTCACTTTTACCTAAACAGAATAGAGGATACCCAAAACTGCATTAATCTAGTCCACGGTGAATCTTAACCAGGTTCAATAAATGCAATTGTGTTCAACGCATATTGTTGTTTAGATCGGCTCACTTTTAATTAAGCGATTTTCTTTGAGGAAATCCCTTTTTAAGGATCAATCACTTGTTCCGTAATCTCAGCACATCACTGGGATATATTAAAAACTTTGATCATTCCAAAAATAATGCAGAATGGATTCCTCTCTCCAACAATATTCCAACAAGATGGTGTGTAGCCACATATAGCAAGTGTGGCTCAACAGTTGCTATGACGACTGAGAATTGCATTATCAGTAGTGCAACTTCTGCAAAATGGTCTCCACGTTCACTAGATGAACCTGTTATGATTTTTTTTTCTGCTTTGGAGTTGCCTCAAATATCAAGATTATTAAGAAAACATTGGAAAACATGCGGATCCGAAAACCCAGAACCACTTGCCTGCAAACAACATCGAACCCAATCTGTTATATGCCGCTGTTAATCATGTTAATCAAAGTGGCCACATTGAAAAGCATCTATGAAATTTTTGTTTACCGTTTTTGTTGTCTTTTTCTTACTATTCTTACTTTTTCTTACTTCATATTTCTTACTATCACTGAAATTTCCATAGCAACGAAGGATTGTGATGTGTAGTAAAGTTTATTAGCTTTTCCCATCATACTTTGTCCTTTATTATTAATGTCCTGTCTCATATTCATTACCTTAAACTGATCGTAACCTAGAGGCCTTTTTTGAACATTTTTTGCAGCACCATTTAATTTTCATTAACTGAAATTTATATCCTCCAAATACGAAAACGTTACGTCGGCTGATTCTCCCACTAGGGAGTCCTAAATAAAAAATATTTAATTTCAATCAACCTACATTTTTTCCATGAAAATTCGTAACCTCATAAGGTAAAAGAAGCGAACATAATGCTCCAAATTCGAGTTTACAACACTGTATCTTTCTATATGACTTTTTGACTTTATATATGGACTTTCATTTTGTATTTATTCTTATCTTATTCCTTCTTTTTTATTTCTTACGTTTTTCCATTGTCTTTAAAAGAAAGTATGTGGGAATGAATAGCTTCTATATATCTTCTCCATATTCATTCCATATGTTCTATATACTTTAAAAGATATTCGTTATATAATTACTTAGGTACTATTCATTTAAAATATCTTGTTTTAAAAGAAATTATTGTCCCCCAAGAGTCTAGAATTGAGTTCTTTAATATGTGATATTCGCGTCTTTGAAGTGCATGGATAACTATTATATAAGTTAAATTTTCAATGGTAAAAAACACAAGATATAAGATGATAAAGTGAAAAAAATGAAAGCACTCTCGACTTGTTGAAAATGTACTCTCGTTTCATTCATCCTGCTGTTCTGCTCGTATGTGCTATACGAATATAAGGTCAATACGATCCGAAAATTGAAAGACAATTTCAGGATTCCGTCTGTTTTTCATAAACACTTTGTGTTTCGAGATAGATAAGAGACATTTTAACATAATAAACGCTATATAATTGAAAAATAATACAAAACCAATGGAGTGGTCCCCAGAATTTTCTAGCATGCTCTCTAATAAAGGATCTTGAGAAGTTGTGATTACCTTGCATACCATTGGGAAGGGTTGTTAGAAAATATAGATCCTTGGCGTGAATCTAGAGCAAAAGTATGAATTTTCGATCAATTGGCGCCAATGTTTGAAATGAAAGAATAGCTGAACACAATACAAAATGAATTTCATTCATTTAAATCATTGCGTTTGGGAATTATTGCTTTTACCTACTTGCGAAATTACAGATCGACAGACGGTCAACTTTTCCATAGATTTGGTTGAAAATTGGATAAAAGAAGAAGAACCTTTCCATAGGTTTGATTGAAAATTGGATATAAAAAGAAGAACCTTTCCATAGATTTTGTTGAAAATTGGATAAATTATAAACTACAGATGTTAAATCTGTATATCAAATTTTATCCATCATGCTTTTTGAAGTAAACGTGGTAAAACTACAACTATGGTGTGTGTGTGTGTGTGTGTGTGTGTGTGTGTGTGTGTGTGTGTGTGTGTGTGTGTGTGTGTGTGTGTGTGTGTGTGTGTGTGTGTGTGTTTGTGTGTGTGTGTGTGTGTGTGTGTGTGTGTGTGTGTGTGTGTGTGTGTGTGTGTGTGTGTGTGTGTGTGTACATAGCAATCAACTTTTTGATTGATTTGAGAATATTAGAACTGATCACATATCGAATTTTATTCATCTAGATAACTTCGTTTTATAATTAGAATCTTAGGCTATATTTGGATAGTTGATCATATAAACTTCCAGTGAATGAATTTCTTTAAACATTTGATAGAAATTTGTAAACGTTGTTTAAATACTATTAAAAACTATTATAATCCTTCTAGCTCAAAATGCTTTTGTCTACATGTAGGACTTCATGTTCGTTGACTAACAGCATAATTTTAAAAAGTGGTTTTCGAATTCAGCGAGGTTTTATTATAGAAATTCATTAAAATATCGATTTATTTACTGACATTTACATTTTATCTCTGTCTACTTTTGTTTCAAAAATAGAAAAATGAATCCTAAAAATTCTATTTATTTGAATAAAAAGTTATTTTTTTCGTATCGGAAATTATCCACTTAAAAAAAAAAACCAAAAAAAACATGAATTTTCGGCAAAACAAATGTATTTCTGTCTAACTTACAAAACTCAAAACCAAAAGTCAAACAGCCAATGAAGAAAAAAAAAGGAAAGAACAAAGTCAAACCTTGGTTGAGAAAGTAAGAAAAAAAATTATTAATTGGCTGAATTTGGTCTACCTGCAACTTTAGTGCTTCTAATTCAAATGTAAGAAAAAAATTATTTTAAGGTTTTAAATCAATTATCAGTGGTATGAACAATATGTTTTCATGGATTAATAGATGAATAGCCTCGGTCTACGTATTCCTTGCTTTTAACTTATTTTCTCTTTAATTTTTTTGGTTTACGCTTTTGTTTCTTTATTAATTTCATTTTCCAGTTTCCATTGTCCTTCAAAGTGAAAAAACGAGCAAATACTATGTATAAAAAAGAAAATGTAGTTTCTAAAATAATTTGAGAGCATACTGAATAGCAGCGGACCTAAAAGGTGAGGCTCCACTTTATCAATTAATCCTGTCTCTATTTATATTTTGTTATTTTGCCCTTAAAAATGTTTTCTCATTCGTCTAGAAAATAAATATGAGGATTCTCGTCTTATTTCTAATCCCACATAGTGAAAAACAAATGTAATATTCTTCAGAGTTTCAACAATTTATTTCCAAAAAATTATTGGTCATTTTTTTTTATTTTGTTCAGATAACTTTCAAATTTATGCAACGGAAGCTGAATGTGTTTTTAGTGCTATATATTCAGGATGTTAACCACATTATTAACTAAATAGTTAGATCAATAACCATTTAATTGAATGTTATTTGTTCATTTGAATATAATTATATTCTGGGTGATTGAAGCATGGTGTTTTTTATTTTTTCCTAAATTAAAAAGTTCAGTATTTTCAGAATAGCCATTTAATTCCAATAATTTCTCAGAAAAAGAAGAAAAAAGTTTTATAATTGAATTATTCGGAATATATTGATATGTGAATTTAATAACGTTAAAAGTTATAGTTCTTTATTTGCAATGAAATATAATATTTTGAAAAATTACCATTATGTGCATCGTTTCTGAATCTCATTTCTAAAATTAATTTTTAATAATAATCAACAAATGTAATGATAAATGATATTATTTTACTATTTTCTTATTCTTTTTACAATCATTAGTATTTACAGTCAACGATTCCTCTTTTTTTTTCTTTTTTTTTTTAAGTAACTTGACTTGCTGGAAGGGAATGTTTACACAGGATTCTAAAATTTTAAGCAGAAAAATGTTAAAACAGGATAAAAGAATCTTTTTCATTACTATTGAAGAGTTTTATTTCATGGTAGTCCATATTATTTTAACTTTTTTAGCAATATTCAGTGGAAGATAAAAAACATATTTGCTTCCCAATGATAAAGATGCTAAAATATGTTATCTCATTAAAATGTACTTCCGCAAAGTTATAAAAAATATTATTTATAAGTTCAACATTACCTGTAAATTACAGGATGCAAAATGCTTGTTACAAAATACGCTAAACAACGATCAGAATTTTTGTAAAGGCTTTTAAATTAAAGTCAAATCTTAAAAATTAATGATCAAGATTTTATTATTTTATTTCTTTTCAGTGATTTTCAAAGTTACTATAAGTTTCAAAACAACTATCATTGTTTTATAGCTTTTTTTCCTTGAAGGACAGTAAAATTTGTAGTTTATGCTGTTGCTCCATGCATGAAAAAATAAAGCATTCAAGAATTATGGCTATCATCATCGTCCAGATTTTTAAAAAAAAGAGCTACAATGGGAAAAAAAGGAGATATATATTTTTGAACTCATTTTTATGATAATATCATGATGGGTTTTTTTTTCCTTAAATTCTGTTATCTGTATTTCTGTGTACTCATACAATACGCCAACAAAAGGATTTTCGGTTATCGAGGTCAGATTTAATGTGTATTAGGCTATTATAAACGAATCTTGAATGCAATATAGCTAAACAACTGCAGTCTTTCTATCCCACAGCGAAATCTTACCATTAAGATACTGAGCATCAAAAATAATTCTGGAAAATGATATAAAAAGCTCGAGATAGAAAAATCGTCAAGTGAACCGAAAAATGTGAGCAGTGAACATGAATTGTCACGTGAACCGGGAATCAAGTTAAGACTTGTATACAACAAGTAAAAATATTTTCAAAAAACACCCATCTGCAATATTGTTACTCAGTCTAACAATTTATGTACATTATAGAATCCTGAAAAAATTCTTTATTAGCTACAATACACAATGTATAATTTAGAATCCGAATAATAGTGATTACTAATGTCTGCAATTTAATTTTTCTACTGAAAAAAATTTAATTTGGATTGTTTTGGCATTTTTATTCTCATGATTAAGAACAAAAATGACACTCGAGTTGAAGATCTGTAATAGTATGGGAAAAGGTACTTTCAATTTGTTTCTTTGTTTTTTAATTTTTTTCCGGAAAAGAAGCATTTGATGGAATTATTGCTAGCCATATTTTGCCTAGAGAAATTTTTTTGAAAGGGAAAAGACTGATTTGCTGCTTAGAAAAAATCAAAAGTCCCTTTTGCATAATTTTTAAATACTTTTAATAACTAGAGTTAGATTATATTTACTGAATGTTCCAAAAATTATACTCCGTCTAAATTTTAGAGATTCGGGTAGAACGTGCCAAGACGAATATTCTAGTGTATAAAAATAAAGGGTCCCTGAATATACTGAAGCTAATTAAATGTGATGCTTGCGTTACGAAAACTTAAAGAAATGAGGACAAAACAAAGTAATTGTTTATTGAGAACTTATAATACAATAGATTTTCGACATATCGACCATTCGAACAAATTAAATAGCTGACCAAGTATGGAATCGAAGTTTTCAATTGTTTTCTCCAAAATATCCGTTCCAGTTTCATTGACATCGGTTTCATTTGCTGCTTTCAAGTGTTCCAATCTTGAAGGCTCTATGAGATATACTGTGTCTTCCAATCGTCCCAATAAAAAAAAAAGTCGCATGGGTTAAGATCAGAGGAGGAAGGTGGCCATTCTCTACCAATTTTGCATCGTAATGGAATCTAACTCAATGAGTTTCTCGTGAAAATTTTCAGATAAAAGATCAAAGTGTAATCTAGCACTATGTCATGTAAACCAATAAACACATCTTTTCTATGTCGCCCAAGAATCAGATGTCACTACCATTCGAAACTTTTCACTTTCTGAACATTAAGTTCTATTCTTGCACGCATCTCTTTGTTACCACTTTGTCAAACACAGTGTCGGTTTCCTTAAAGCTTTCGTACATTCTTCTGATAGTCGTGCAATTTATTTTAAGGAGATTGACTAATTTTTTCAACACCCTGGGATATGATTGCAATTCATGATAAGTCAGCATCATGAAAATACGTTCAATCGAATATTTTCTCATTCCGGAATAGCAACAAATACGTACATTACACAGATATTTTTAGAGAATAAAGCGCGGCTTATTCTAAACAAATTTGTTTTCTAACCGTATATGTCAAAACAGGATTTTGCGCATTCACTTGCAAGCACGCATTGGTTCATATCATTGGTTGCCACGAATTTGCATAGTTTAGTTTAGTTAACGTCCCGTTTTGAAGCAACACTAGGGCTATTTTCAGACGGACCTCTTAATTCTAAACCGTGGTCAGATGACAAGGACACACCTGGGCTGGCACCTCCTCTCCAAACTTCCACAGCACACCAGCGGAACGAATTTGCATAATAGGGAAGTTTTCATGTTGAGCAATTGTCGTATGCATCGTGTTTTGGAATACAAATTGCTGGATTTATAATTAACGTTTTTCATGTAATTAGCCTTTGATGTTATATTGAGGGGCCTCAAATGTTGCGTATCAAAATACTTGTCTTAAAGTTTTCTATCCGAATTTTCAAAAATTAGATCGTTATTAAAAGAAGATAAAAGAAGCTAAAAATATCGTTATTAAAAAGATCAGCCTTCTAAAATTATGTATCCTTTTTTACTAATATCATAATATTAATTGTTCTTTTGGAGATTATTACACAACACCAATAAATAGGAGCAGCTGTGAATCCTGTAATATTTTTGTTGCATTAGAAACAAAATTTATTTTTAAAATGTTATTTTGTTGCAATAGTAACAAAAATATTACATTAAAACATTATTTTGTTTCATTAGTTGCTAAACTATTACTTTAAAATATTGTTTTGCTCCATTTGTAACAAAACATTACTTTAAAGCATTATTTTGTTACATTAGTAACAAAATATTATTTTAAAGCATTATTTTGTTACATTAGTAACAAAATATTATTTTAAAGCATTATTTTGTTACATTACTAACAAAATATTATTTTAAAGCATTATTTTGTTACATTACTAACAAAATATTATTTATTACCCATGAAAAATTTTTTACAAATATCAATTACACATTATTATTATTACAACTAATTATTATTAATAATAATTACTGGTGATTAATAGTAATTACTAACGATTGTTACTTGTTACAAATATTAATTAGTTGCAAAAATAAGGAGTTTATCTCTGTAAGTCACTTAAAAAAATTTCTGATTCTGGGCTAATAATTTTGAAAGTATTAAACTTTATACAGTAATCTGTCTGAAATCTGTGCAGTCATCTCACAAGGTAAGTTGAAAGAATCAGGAACATTTATTATCAACATAGGAGCATCCAGTGAGGGGAATAAAATCAATCCATAATTGATTACAAGAAGACTTGGGAAGAAAGTTCGTTATTTGAGACTATTATAACTAACAGACTAAATATCCTAAAGGATTATTAAATATTTCTCTGTGTGATGTCAAATTGTTTTTTATTTAAATTCAATTACTTCCTACTTTTAAAATTGGAATTTTAGAATAGGGTTTTCCCTCACATTCAGATGTGCTATTTATCTGAAATTTTATTCATTTGTTTGCTTTCAATGACAGTACGCTTTTTCTTTCAGAATTAAATGTTAATTAATTGCTCAATTTTGTAAAATATTAATATTGTATGGATGGTTAAATATTTTCACATCTCAGTAAATTTCAAAAAAGTATTCAAGATTAAAAATTTTTTATAATAATTAATACTTAAAGATTAAAAATCATTTAATTTTTTTTATAAAATTCTAATAGCTAGGATATTTGCAAGGATGTGTTTTAAAGGTGGTTTCAAAATATGATAGTGATTTACACTTTAGATATTAAACCAATGTACTAAATAGGAATAAGTGTTTCCAATTTTTTTTTTATTTTGTTAAGAATAAATAGATAAGGGATTTTGATTCCTTTTGCTTTTCCTCTTAGGTATTTTTTTACCATCACTATTATTTGCTTCATAAAATTTTCTTCTGTGTCCCTTTAACAGTCTATAAATTTCTAATTTTCTTGTTCATTTGTCTTTGATTTGACATAACAGTCTTTGTGCGCCTAAAGAAGGAAATTTAAATAATTCGAAAGTATTCTGTCAAGATTTTCTCCTTTCTTTAAAACTATCAACTTTTTCTCTTCCCCATGGTCTGGGCGTCCCGGGTTCGAGTCCCGGTTCGGACATGGTTGTTACTCTGTGTTCTATCTGTGAGGCGTGTGAAAGTGCCCCCCTGTAAAAAGGGGTTGTGCAAGCGAATGTGTGTGTCATCTTCCTTTGAGCTACAGGTCAGACTTCTGCCCTCTGGGTGCTCAGGGGTCTTTACCCTCAGAAGCTACTGCATCCCCTTTCCGTGGAAACACGGACACGACATCATCAACTTTTTCGACAGAGTTGAAAGGGATGTACTATTATTTAAGGTTTACATTTTTATTCTTTAGTAGAAAATATTTTATCGGGCAGACTGCATACAAAGAAATAACACATACTATTGTAGTCATTGCATGTTGTCTGCACTTTCCATTTTAACATATTTTCAGAGATAATTTATTCGCGTTTCAACACATTGATTCAGGAATGCTATTTAAATATTCTAGATCTTTTTACAATTATTTTCCTGTTTTCAAAAGCTTTACTTAATTTTCCAAGAAAAATTTCTTGTCTTTATGATAAAATAAAAATATGAGCCAATCAATGGAATTTTATGAATTTAAAAGCTCCGTTTTAAGCGGAGCGATAAAAGAAACACTGTTCAACAGTAAACATATGCGTTGGATTCTTATTTATTGCAAATTAATTTTTTATTTACCATGCGACTTAAGGATCTTAAAAATATTGTTAAATAGTTTGCCTGCTTGATTATCTTATTCTACTTCCAAATCCTATTTTCTCTGTTACTGAATTTTGGGCTTGCAACATTTTGATTCTCAAAAACTGTTTTTTATTTTTTTATCATTGTAACTAATTTGGATAGGTTTTTTAAGCGCTAAATCAGCACTCTTTTACAACTGATTTTTTTTTTGCATATTATAGTTTTTTAAGAGATCAAAACGATAATTCAAATCCGGCTGTGAGATGTCGCTGTCAGAACTGCCTCCTTGAAGAGCTTCATCACTTAAAAATGCCTAAACATGAAGTTTAAGTGAAGTGAGAAGGGCTACTTTAGAAATATTCTGCACATTTACTTTGTTAATATAATATTTCCACATTTCCACTAAGACAATTTTTTTTCTTGAGAAATATGTTTGTATATTCCTTATATATATATATATATATATATATATATATATACACTTAAGTGACAAAAGTCATGGGATAGCAATATGCAAATATAAAGATGGCAGTAGTATCGCAGCGAAAAAGTATAAATGCGCAGTTCGTTTTCCAGAGCTTTCATTTGTGTTCAAGTTATTCATGTGAACAGGTTTTTCGTGATTTATGGCGGCACGACGAGAATTAACAGACTTTGACCGTGGAATGTTAGTTGGAGCTAGACGCACGGGTCATTCCATTGCGGATATAGTTAGTGAATTAAACATTCCGAGATCCACAGTATCAAGAGAGTGCCGAGAGTATGAAATATCAGGCATCACATCCCATCATGGACAGCGCAGTGGGCGACCACCTGCATTTAACGACCGAGACCGCCGACGTCTGTGTAGAATGGTCAATATTAATAGACACGCAACACTTCGTCAAATAACTGCAGGAATCAATGTGCGACGTACGAGAGACGTGTCCGATAGGACTGTGCGGCGAAATTTGTCTTCCTTGGGCTATGATAGCAGAAGACCGACTCGAGTGCCTTTAGTGACAGCCCGACATCGCCTGCAGCGACTCTCCTGGGATCGTGAGCATATCGACTGGTCCCTAGACCAGTGGAAAACCGTGGCGAGTCACGATTTCAGTTGTTACGAGCTGATGGTAGAGTTCGAGTGTGGCGCAGACCCCACGAAGCCATGGACCCAAACTGTCAGCAAGGCACTGTTCAAGCTGGTGGTGGCTGCATAATGGTGTGGGCTGTTTTTACATGGCATGGACTCGGTCCTCTGGTGCAACTGAACCGATCATTGACTGGAAATGGTTATGTTCAGCTGCTTGCAGATCACTTGCAGCCATTCATGGACTTCACGTACCCACACAACGATGGGATTTTTATGGATGACAATGCGCCATGTCACCGGGACAGAACTGTTCGCGATTGGTTTGAAGAACATTCCGGA
>JAPMOQ010054567.1:0-23619 GCA_026543055.1 Argiope trifasciata
CGCATGTAAAGAGAATCCGACATTTCATACGCACCAACCTAATAGTATCCATTTTGTCACTAGAGTCGAAAAATGCTCGTCAAGCACGGGAGTCACTGATCCAATATCTGATCAGCATCTAGTAGAATGGATCGTGATACAATCTTTCCAATGAAGGAACTGACCATGCTGGTAAGCAATATTAAAGATTTGCAATAAATTGCAATACTCAGAATCATTAAAATTTAATTTTTCTTGCATAACTTAGCTATTGCAAATCTAATCACCTTGTAGATATTTTCATTATCTATTCAATACCAGCGCAGGGAGCAAAAAACCCTATTCTCCTTTGATCTAAGCCTTGCGTTTCTAATAATAATACATTGTCTAAAACACAGATTAAGAGAAACATTCAGATAAACTGGAATACATTTATACGCATATTAAATTTATCGATAGCTATTTTTTTTTAAAAAATTAAATATTATTTTGAAACAAAATCCATGCTTTAAAAAAGTAATATATCACAAATATTCCTAGGATATTAATAACTTATGCATTGGAATTTCCTTCCTATTATTATTCCACAAGTTTTGGCGATTAACAAGTGGAGATTGGCTAATAAATCATGTTTAATTTTTGAAATTGTTTGATTAAAACGAAGAAAGCTTTTCATTTAAGAAACAAAAACAAAACAAAAATACTGTTACATAATAGTTAACATAATTTAATCAAACGTAAAAAAAAAGATTCTTTGTCTACATTATCTACCCGAAAAAATTAAAGAATTCACCATTTATTAATTTTTCTTACAGAAGTTTTCTTTTCACATGGAATTCCTTCATTGATAAAGATTTTTCCTGTGACGGAATAATGACTTTAGCTCATATTTTTTTTTCTCTCTTTCTAATAACAATGATCTGCCTGAAGATAATTTGATGCAGGTGCAGTCTATTTTCTTTCTAACTTTTTTTTTCTTGAAGTAATCAATAAAAATGATTGGATACAACGTTATTGAAGAAAGGAGCCGAAATAATAGCATGATTTGTAAAGCATAATTGAAGGCTTATCCGATTATTTTTGAGCTAATAAATGGGGCATATCCTGCTCGATATCTACATTTATTTTAATATATAGCTCACTTTTGATTTCGCTTCTCTATTTTTCTAGGAAATTGAAGAATAAAGAATCAGCAGGAAGTAATTACGAAAGAGCTGATGTAGTTTTTGTGGAAAACAATTTTAATGCATAAAAAAGAAATTCTTCAGAGTATTAATGCCGCCTTTCAAAAGGTTCTGGCTTCCAATTTGCTTAAAGTTAAAAGGTAAAAAGGAATGCATAAAGATATGTATTATTTTATTTCAGCATACAATTATGCATCGAATTATTTGCTTCCAAAGTTTTTTTTTCTTTTTCGAATACTTGAATTTTAATCAATTCTTTTTATAAGCTTTATTTTCTTTCAATTAGATTTGAGGTATTTCGCTTGAAAGATTTCAATTTCATGTGTTAGATTTTTTTTTTCTTTTCATATGTTTAAACTTAAAATTGTTCGATATATGCAAATAAAAAGTAAGTCTTCATTCTAAATTTCGAAAACTTAAATGTGATCGAATTCTTCAGAGGCAAAACTATTCAGATAAACATTTATCTTTTATTAAATAAATCATTTCAAGCATGAGGATTCTTCCGTTTTTAGAATTTAATTTATTTTCCTGAAAACTTCTTTAGATATTAAAGAGCCGCATACATTCTCTTATAAAATTAAAAATAAAAAGAGTTTTGCAATTTGTCATATCTAAATTGCTTTAAAAATTATCTCGGTAAATATTTCAATTAGTTCATGCAACACATAAAGCTGTAAGGTATCATTTAATATTCAAATTTGATTTTTAATGTCAAATTTAAGATAAATACAAAGTAAATTGATGAAAGAAAATACTTAGGAATACATTCATTCAATTTACTTCTTTAACGTTACTTTATGAATACAGATTAGAGATTAGTCGACCATATACAGAACACACTGATCAGATGGGTTCAAGATTGACAAAAAATTAAAACTCAAATATAAGGGCTTTATAAATATTATTTTTTATGCGTTCTCCAATATGTGTGTGTCTGGGGGCGACTGAATGTATTCTTGTGTGAAAGCAATCTTCAATCAACAAAGCATATATGCTTTTTTTTGAGAAAAGCATTAAAAAAAAAACTGATCTCCTAACTTTTATGCTAAAATTAGGGTTCAGTTTTAAATAAAGTTTAAGTATTTTTAATGCACGCTAATAAAAAATATAACCTCCAAAATGTCTTGTTTTATTTGAACTGCCTCATAGTTGTGTAAATTTTCACATTTTAAGAAAAATCGGCTTTATCTCTGTTGTGTGTAAGTGCATACTATTTTCTTATGTGAGAAATAAATGGGACAGTGAAAAATGGACTGCCCCATAGAAACAATAACAATATAGTAAGTTGTTATCGTTTCTAAATTAAAATATAAAACATAAAATCGAATATTACACCTTTGTGAAAGAAAAAAAAAAGATAATATTACTTTTCAAAAAATTATGCGCTAAAACAAAAACAACCCCGAAGGATTAGTTCAATTATATTAACGTCCCATTTTGAAACAACTCTAGGGCTATTTGGGGACGGATCTCGTCATTTTGAACCACGGTTAGATGACGAGGACAACATTTGACAGGCACCCCTTCTCCACGCTACACCACACCAGTGGGAGGACATTTGGCCTGACAGATTTAACGTGCAAGAGACCCCATTACACGACGGTTCTTCGGTGGAATCGAGTCTCGCACCACAAACAGTCCTAAGCCGAGACCTGACCAACAGGCTTCCCAGACCCCAAAAAACCCTAAGGAAAGATAAGTGCATTATCTTAGATTCGTGAGCATTGTGGATCATTATGTATCGTTTCCAGGAAGTATTAGCACGATTATAAAATTAATACCATTCTAGTTTTTATATTTCTAGAGTGTATAAATTCTTTTTCTGCAATAATATTTCCGGAAATTATCACGGAAAACGTCAAAATTCAGCTCATTGCCTGGTTAATAAATTAAAATTGCAAACGAAATCTTTAAGATTCCTACGCTTTAACGTATATGCATGACAAATTTGTTAACTGTATGTCAAATGATATGTCTTGCAGAGCACAAATTCTTCTTTATTAGTGGCAAAGAAAGAGAATAGTAGAGATTATTAACTCAACTCGTTTCCGAGGAGGCGTACTAATCATGCATCAACTCAAAAACTATTTAATGGTGTCTCTGTTTCTCATTTCTTATTAGATAAATAAATCCGAATAATTCATTAAATTAATTCAAAATATTTATCAGATACATACTTGATTGAATTTTGCTGAACATCGTCTTCTGAGACATATGTAAATTAAAATGCTATACATAAATGCAAATACAATACGTTGTCTAGTAAATGTACAATTTATTAACCAAAGGAATGCCAATGGAGTAATTACAATTCGCAAGAAAATTCAAGTCAATTAATAAGTCATCATTTGAATATAGAATTTAATCTCCATTAATTCAAACATGGAATTGCTTCATTTTGCTTTTGAACTAAATCTAATAAGTATTGTCTAGGATTTACTCTTTTTTTGTAATTTTCAAAATGACCCCATAGATAACCCAATGGTTTCCATCTATTGGTTCTATACTCTTACCATTCTCTTAGGATATGACTGTCTTGAGTTAAATTGCGATAATAGATGTCAGTTACCCAAGTTGCACCAGAGAAACTTACTTATTTGAAAGGTCAATAAAAATGAAAGTACTTCAGTTACTAATTTGATTCTTCCGTTATTTGAGAATCCCAATTTTTTTCTCATACAGATTTGAAAATGACATCTCTTAAATTGCGAGCCCCATTGCGCATACACTGATTAAGTCAATTTTTTTAAATTCGTGTCCACTCTTCATCATATCAATCTGTATGTTGGCAATGGCGTCGCGAATGTTGTTTTTGAGATAAGCTATGGTCCGTGATCGATCGACATAAACCAGGGATTTCAAAGTGAGCCTCGTCACTGAAAAAAAACGACCACGTCTTCAGGCAGGTTGTCAAGCAGCATTTCACAGGCATTTTGAAGGGCAACAAAATCGAATGAGGTTAATTCTTATACAACAGCCAATTATTAGGGATGAAATGGAAGGCCTTGATGGAGAATTCGTCGGAGAGTGATGTCAGAAATTCCCATGAGCAGCTGCGTGTTTGTGAGAAGAAAGCCGAACTGACTGCTTCATTCTTTCGATATTTTCCGGAGTTCTGGTTGTCCGTTGATGTCTATTTCTAAGGTTAATGACACTCCAGAAAGGAGTTAACCCACAACAGAATCGAATGGCCGCCAGGAATGAGTCTGTGCAAGAAGGACAAGTGCAAGAAGACCAGTGCAAGAAGAGGCCCCATCATCTCAGAAATGCATTAACCTCTTCTAATTAACTGATGAGGAAGAGGATTCCTGTATTTCTTACTAATGCCCCAAGTCTATCTATTCTTACTTTCTTCACCCAATAAACTCCTTTTTCTCTCCTAGATTAGGCAGAACACAATAGCCATGCCATGAACAAGAACAGAATAGACAAGAATGCGAGCAAAGGAAAAAAAAAGTTGCAGTCTCAGAAGTATCACTCCCGAATCAGCCAATCGCTCACCGTGTCTCTAAAAGCGACGGTACAACAATGGAAACACCTTAATTGCTTTTCACAGACAATAGACTTCCGCGGAACAGCAACAGAAAAAGGGAAGCATAACAATAAGAGTAAATCTGGTTTCTCCGCGAGTTTGTTTCTTCTGTTTCTTCTATCTTTATCCTTCTCTCGTCCCCTTGGGCATTCCGTTAGGCCATCCCGGGACTAAAAGTGCTATGGAAAATGCATCAGTCTTCAATTCTTTACCTTTGGGATGCAAAATGAATGCTTTCGCCTGTATTTTGGTTGCAATAAACTTCCTTCGCAGAAGCTTAAAGAAAACCTCTTTTACTTTATGTTTCAGCGGTAGTTCCAGGAAGAGCAATTCTTTTTGAATTACATGATCCGTGAATTGTCTTGCCTTACATTCGATGCAAATCAAAGGAAAACACCTTCGTTCACAGTTGAGAAGGCTTTACCTGAGCTGCTTGCGTCTTTCAAAAGGAATCGCTGAAGGGTTTATGAGTTGTCCAATATCGCTTAGTAATTTAAAGAATAGTGAAGTTATTTTAGGTAAAGGATACGACAACTAAGCATTTACATCCCAAATTTAGTAGCAACAAACATTGATAATAGACTCTAGATTATGAAGCAATAATTCAATTCTGAAAGTTTGATACATTTTAAAAAAGTAATTAAATATTTTTAAAAGTAATAAATTCCTTCTGAATAATTCCTTGTTCAACCTAGTTTTCTTTTGTTTCTCTCCAATGCTGCATTAAAACTTCCTATTTTTGAATTTTAAGGATTTAATATAGGCCATGTTTCGATTCGAATCAGCATTTGTAAAAGAAAACAGATACCCCAATGTGTCAAAATATTCAATAACAGGGAATTATTTTTAGTTGTTGCACAAAGGAACGCAAGGCTAACAGCCTATGGATCAATAAGTAAACATCGGTTGTTTAGTTATGGATCACAAAGGATCCATAAGTTAACAACCGATGTTGAAACATTTTATTTTAAAATTCGATTAAAACTAGTAAATGAGACAGAAATAGGAAGAGTTTTTTTTGTTCGTCCCAATCCTAAGAGTAAGAATTTTAAAATTAGTTATATTCCACTTGCTGTTTGAATTTAGCTGAAATTTTTTTAATAGTAATTAAAATAATATGATGTATTTTATTTTTATAATATAATTGAAATTATATTGTGATAAGTAATACAGCATCATTTATCATTCCTTAAGGAAATTAAGGATGAAAAATTTCAATAAGAATAGCTTAAAATTTTTAAAAACATAAAAGTGAAGTTTTTCTTTTCATTTTCTTTAGATCGAGTATGTTTGTGAAATCAGAGTAATAATAATCTTTCATTACTAATATTACCTTCTTACGATAAAATGCCCTCAAATATGAGTTTCTTCAATAATTCGATAGAATTTAAATATTTGATTGAATTATTATTTAAATCCTTTTAAATTTTTGGTAATGCACACTTTGTTGTTATGGTTCCAAATTTGCTGTTCACCTAAAATCCATAAACATTATGCATTGAATTTATTTATCAAAGCTTTCACAGTTTATTGTGTCAATGTTTATTAGGTAAAATAATACTTACAAACATGAAACCAAAATGATTTTAAGAGAAAATTCTAAAATATGCAAATTTAACAAAATTTTGTGAATGAAAGTTTTAAAAATAAGTTACCTTCTACCATATAATAAATACATACATGATGCATTAAAGTAAAAATGATATTAAAAATCAAAAATTGAACCATTAATCAAGAATGCATTAAACTATCATTTGCAATAACAATTTATTAAGCCTTTTCACATATTTTAATATATTACAGAACTCTGAATAGAAATGGCAATTATGAAGACAGGATCTGAAAACAAAAAGATATATATCACAAATATATTGTGTATATTTGTTGTATAAGACTTTCTATATTTGACATTTACGAATTAATGTTTTTTAATTAGGAAAATTAAAAGCTTTAGCTTAGAATTTAAGCTCAGTTTTTTAACACACGTTATTTCTCTTTCTCAAATTTAATTATAAATTCCTTTAACTCTCTGTTATACATGTTCTTAGAATTATAACTGCTGTAATAATTTAATAATCTCAAAAAGACGTTAAGATAACACTCGAACAAATCTCAAAAAAGAAAGTTACTGAGAGAATAATACAAAATAATTTCAGAGTCCAAATTAGTGACGCTCACGGTAAGTGTTTGTTCTCGTTTTAACAGATAGTTAAATTTTGCTCAAAATCCTTGAGAAATTATTAGAGTGAAGAATGATTTCGACGCACTTTTACAAACAATCTACAGAATACTAAGATAATACAAACTATCTAATTTCGTCTTTTGAAACAAACTAATCACTTTTCTAAAGTTGAATATTTTTAAATGGACGTATATATAGGAATATCTGTAAATAGAAGTGCAAATTCCCGCGATAATTAAACACTGGGTAAAATGTTAAATATATGGAAATCAAAATTCGTTTTATCTTGTTGTATTTTTTGAAATGTTAATTCAAAATGAATTTGTTTTTGAAAAATTCCAAAAGCATTATTTTCAGATTTTGTCATTAATTTTTAGTGTGATCCTTAAAATTTTGAAATTCAGAAAAATTGACTAAGAGACCTTTATGTATACCACATTAAAGTGTACGACTACGTTAAAAACACAGTTCATCGACCACATTGGCAAATATTTTTTTATTGTTATTTCTTGTAGTTTAAAGTTCCACTTTCCGAAAAAGTTCATCTTTTTTGGGAAAAGGAAGTCATCACCTATCATTTAGGGTCGCATATTTTTCAGCTAAAATTTGTCTTTAACTTCAGTGTTCTCATAACTTTAATATTCATTAATATAATATTCATTAATTGTCCATCGTTAAGATGATATCTCAAGAACTAATAGAGGTATTAACAGTAAAATTTCATCTTGAGTTTAAAAAAATAAGGTCAATGAAAAGAATCAAAATTTTTATTGATGTCGAAATGCTTTTTCAAATATATGTTTTTTTAGAAAAATTAAGAAATGAATTGATGGAAAAATGCCTATATACTCTTATTTTTTACTCACAACCTCTTTGCATCTCAACATTTTTCTTAGATTTTGGTTCATTTCATTCATTATTTTATTCTGTAACTTGTATGTAAAGAAAAATGGGATTGCTGTATTACAATTTTGTATAGAGTGTTGACCGTTTTAGTTCAATTTTATTAAATTTACAACAAATTTTAATATTTCTCAAAATATAATATATTTTGAAATAATTTTGTAGCTTTTACAGTATTTTGAATTATAATTGACAATATATCTAAAAACCATGGTTTGAAATTGTTTTTAAAAGATTCGGTTTTTCAAAAAAAATATTTCGAACATAGTCGGATACCTGAAATAACAAATATTAAGTCCTATAAGTACAGGTTTCTACATATGGAGGGCAAAAAATTCAATACATTTGTAAACATTACAAAATATTTAATAATTTAATTCAGGATTTATTATTGTTAATGTTTGGAGCCAATATAATGGACATCGGATAGTATCACCTTGAAGAAAATAAATTGGCAGTTTATATTATCTATTTGAATAAATATATAATACATATGCCTTTTAGAGCTTAGTTTAGATATATTACCTTCCCTTTTTAAAACAACATGACATTTATTTTGAGATGGGCCTTATAACAAACAATGGTCAGCTGACCAGGATGACATCTAAACCGACACACTACCTCTCCAAACTTGCACATCACACCTGTTCTAACGGATTTGATGTGCGCCAGTTCCCCTTACACCGTAATTATTCGACGGAATCAGAGTTCGAACCTGAAACCCTCTGGTGTTCGCTGCAAAGACCTTATCACCAGGCTAAACCTTTTAGAAAAGCTCATGAAAATTTCACTCAATACCTATTCACATTTTGATTAAAATTTCCTCATTAAGATTGCCATTGCTACTTTTGGCCCTTTACAAGCCCAATGACATTTACACATTTAAATATGCACATTTTGATTAAAATTTCCTCATTAAGATTGTTGTTACTACTTATGGAACCTTACAAATCCGCTGACAGAAAGTTGTCAGTGATTTAAGAGTAAATCATTGCCCTTGTTTTTTCAGTAGGGTCAACTAGGGCCAAGAGTACGACTTAGCTACTTTACATTAGCTTGAACAACCTCTTTTTACAGGGAGGGGGGTACATTCACACTACTCACAGATAGTACACAAAGTAACAATCGAGACTCGAATCTGGAACGCAGATATCATGGGGAAGACACGCTACCCATATGCCAGGGCGTCAGAAACATTAAAATTAACGTTAAGAATAAAAGTAGAAGATGATTAGGAAGAATAGCGCACAAAGTATGAATGCATACCATGAAGACTAATTGGTTTTTAAATTTTTTAATGCTCTTTTAAATAATGAATATCCTCGTAAATTAAGGGAATAAATTTCAATAGAATAGCGAATATATTTTAATTTTTAAAAGTCTCTTTATCCAATTTTTAATTGCATTGCAAACACAAAACAATAGATTGCTCCAAATTATTCCTTCTGATTCTGAAAACAAAACGCCTCTGAAAACTCAATTCAAAAATTGATATATCCTCAGGTTCTTGATGCAGAAAAGCCCAATGCCGATAAGAATGAAGTTTCCGAAAACAACAAATCTATACACCAAGCATCCGTCGGAACACAAAGGGAAACGGAAACAACGGTGATTCCCTCAGTAATCAATATAAGTTATTCACACAAACGAATTGGATGCGTTCCCGGAATGTCGTCGAAGCCCAGTCAAAGGGAATGGATACTGGAAAATAAGTTTTAATGCGAAATGTCTCCTGAAATGACAAGTATGAATCGCTTTCAAGAGGCAGGGAGTCACGGTTATGACAAAGATTTATTCCCCTAGGAGCGGGTCGTGGGAGTGTGGTTTAATCATCACCGAATTAAATCGGTTTGCTGTCACGTGTTACTTTTCTATCATCTCGGAGTGACGAGTTAATCTAATAAAATGAGTTGCCGTGGCTGTTCTAAGATCTTTGCTTAATTTTGTTGCTTTAGTTGATAAGACAGCATATTTTCGTTGCCGTGTTGACTGGTCGTTAATGCGGTGTAAGCTTGTCAAAATAGCAATTTAAATTGCATGTGAGATTTATTACTCTTCTCAAGATAATCATATGTGTTTTTTTAATTCAGTGAGAAATTATTTTCGTATGTTAAGGGATAAATCTCGGAAATCCTCCCGTTGTTGATTAATTGGTAACGATTTTAATAAATCTGATCTATGTATTAGAAACTATCTGCATTTTGGTAATAATTAGCTGTGTACCAAACACGAGTGTCACACCGGTAAAGCGCTCATCATTAAAATAAAATAAAAAATAAATATCTATCCAAAGAATCGTTATTCAAAAATAACTTATTTATTCATGTGTACTATATACAAAAGACGCTAAAGGCAGGGTCAAAATAAATAAATAAAGAGGCGACCATAAATAGAAAAGGAGAAGAAGATTATAATGATTCTATCAGAAAGGACTGCATAATATTACTCAGTAAAAGCATTATTGAAGTATGATTAGTAAGTAATAAAATTGATCAAAAAAAGGCAGTCAACTTTGAGAAAAAAAATTAAATTAGGATAACAATTAAAGCAAGTAGTAAAAGATAAATAAATGAAAGAGAAAAATAAGTAAATAAATGGTGGGGGAAGAAACATGAAGAATAAAAATGTACATTGACTGAGCCTAATATCCATGATCACAAAGCTGGACGAAAAGTTTTTTTTGAATTATTTTCTTTCTCTGTAAAAGCTATCTATGTAACCAAACATAACATCTTCCATAAGGTAATTTGTTAAGATTACATGATCTGAGACTGTTTAAAAACTAACATAGCTTGCATCAAAAGTTCTTCAGATTTCTTTGATTGATTTTATGATCACGTTTGTAACTTGTTAAGCAATAATGTTTCTTTCCTAGAGTGTATCGAAAAATGTTTGCCTATTTTAAATTCATTTATCCATGATCTTCTTAAAAGGTTTTTAAGATTAAAACTCATTGGTAAGAAAAAATAATAATTTCACTTTGGGAAATAGAAATAGCACGTCAGTTTTACTTTATACATTGAAAGATTATATCATCAAATAAATATGAATTATGTCTATTTTCATAAGCTTTGTTAATAGTAGCTATGGATTGAGGACAGTCAGTAAGTATGCAAAGATGATAGATTCTTAAAAAAAATTTTAATAAATAATGTTCTGCGTGGGAAAGGCTTTAGAATAATAATATTTTTAGCTGGCACGGAGTGAAAAATTCCAATTTTAATTCACTAAAACTCGAGAAATACACGTTTAAAAACAAAGCATAGAGAAGACATTTAGGACAATTCCAAGTTGATAGGATACTTCCGGCTGGGTACACCCACATTTCCGAGAGCAGATAATTATATCTCGTAAAAAATCATAGAAATGCTACCTTTGCATCCTAATTATGCGGTTATTTCAAAAATTACTATAAATAGAATTCTATAATCAGTTTCTAAACTTGTTTGATATGGTGTTAAAGAGAAGACTGGTTTATTTACTCTTCACCTAATTTTAAAATCAATCATTGGATTCTTTTAATACATTTTAATGAGTTAATTGATATTCATAACAAAACAGAATCTGATACTTGCGCTCTAACAACACGGATATTAAGTCAAGCAGTTTGAAATATGCCGTTGGTCATAATCCGAAAAGCTTGCAAATTGAATTAGGAAGAACAACAGCGAGTAGCTTTTAGTAGCAACTACTTCCTAACAAGCTCGGATAAATTTCGAAACTTTCTTAATCTAATTCGCGGTATCACAATACCTGATCGAATTCATTATCCGTGCTCGCCTCAAAACTTCACTCAGCGGAACAAAAATTTTATACCACCAGTTTAATCTAATAATTAGAGATTCATCTTGGGAAACTCCGACGAAATGGCCTCACTCTGAGGATGATAACTCTGCAGATAAACTTCGTCCGCTGTATATTAAACCTTGGAGATCCGGCACTGAGCTATCCGGCATCAAACCAAAGATTCACTTTACTCTTCCGCATCCTTTTCCTTCCATGCTTTAGATTCCAGGGCCGTGCTTTAAGGCCCCGGCATAAAGCGGAACTCGGTTACAGCGAGTGGTAATGAAATATGCGAGTGCACGCGTTGCCACTTGGCTGGGCTTCTCAACTTAATGGTTCCATCAGAAACCGGTGTTGAGGGTTTCAATGGGGTTTTCTACCCCTGTTTCGCAGGTTCATAAACGGGGAGCACCTTGCCATGCCCACTCAGGTATTTTAATCAGAGTGAGTCGTAGCGAAACTGTGGTAAGAGGAATTACGAGTGACTGCCGGAAAGTTTATGGTAGGAAATCGGCCTCGCTTGAAAAGTTCCTTATGCTCCCTGAGGCGAATTTTCATTTTCTTGAGGTATGAAGTCATTGGGTTTATTCTTATATATTTATCATTAGGATAACTAGTACATATCCGAATTACATTTTGTATTTCAGAGTTTTCAAAAATTGCAGAATTTTTTTAATAGTTTGGATTAGTATTGATTAAAATTATATTTACTTCTAGCTAGTCTCCGGCGCATTGCTGCCGAAAAATAATAATAATTATTATTATATTAAGTGCAATCAATCAATAATTTGACAAAGTTTAATCGAAAAAGGATGAACAGTGTGACAGTATATAAAATACAAACAAACGTATGTTCATTTTTTATATTAGATTTGTGTATTATTTTAAAATTGCATAGCTTGGTGTTCTTTGTTTTTTCAGAATGGAAATTAAAGAAACTATTTATTGTATATCGTGATTCGTTTAATATGTGTTGGGAATTCCAAAATGTGATTAAAACATTTTCTTTTAAAATTGATTTAATTAAGTGCAATCAATCAATAATTTGGCAATGTTTTGTCGAAATAGGATGATAGGTACTACAGTATATAAAATACAGACAAGCAAACGTTCATTTTCGTATATTATATTTGTGTATTCTTTTAGAATTCTGAGGCTTAGTGTTCTTTCAGAATGGTGATGAAAGGAACTATTTATTCTGTCTTGTGATTCATTTAATATTCGTTCGGAATTTTAAATTTAAATTTTAGAAAAAAAATGATAAAAATATTTTTTTAAAATTAATCAATTATAGAAAATATATTTATACCATATAATCTTTATTATAATTGAAAAAATAATTTTTGAAAGTTAAGATGGTGTAATATTATTTGTACTGCAGTATTTTTGGCGGTTACTACGAAAAACGCTAAAATTAAATTTAAATTAAAAACCCTCAGTATTATTCTTCCCAAAACATTCTTACATGACTTGTAATAAAGTTGATATAATGAAAATACCTTTGAGAATGATTGGCATGAAATTTACATACTATAACTTCAAAATATTAATCTTTACTTTGGATTTATTATTTCTACAGAATCTATTGTCCTCTTGGAGTGTTATTTGGAAATTAATCCTTGCAGTTGAGATTCGGTATTTTAAAAAAAGTTTTAGGTAATTGTACCCTACAACTATCCCGTAGATGTAAACAATGAGCTGACCTAGTTTCATCGCAATCGGATAAACGGTTTCGGAAGGCATAAGAGACGTACAAACAAACATTCATTTTTACTTACATAGTTGTTTAGAAATGTGCAGAATTTCTAAAAATAAATAAGAAGACAATGTGAAAAAGAACATTTTTTTATAATTTTGCTGTCTTTTTAAAACTAAAAGTTATTGCGACTATTTATGAACTAAGTATTTACGTTTTCTGCTCCTAAGTGACAAAACCGATTACAAGTAAACTTTCTACACTTATCTTTTTTCTTAGATAAAAATAATATTTGTTTGAAGTGAAAAACATTTACTAAATATTCAATTAATAAAAATTAGTCGAAGTTTTGCCGTTTTCGGGGAGAATTTGGAGAAAATATTCGTAAAAGAAATGTATTTTTTTTTTCATTTAAATTTTCACCTTTTTAATGATATTATTTCATTATTCAACTACATTTCTTACAGTAATCATTAATTTATATAAAGAAATATATTTATATAAATAAATGCTGCAAAATTAATGTTAATTTTAAACTGCTTTCACTTTTCTACCAAGCTTATATTTGTTTCTAAATAATAACCTAACAATGCCTTAAGGGAAGCATAAGTCAGTCGCTCAAATAGAGAACAAACGACGCCTGTGTCTTGTGTCTTAGCCCGTTGTATCGTCGTCGGAAACGAAGCAGTCCTGAACTGAGAAGTAGTCCTTTTGTGTGAAGTAGTGAGTCGGCATCGAAAGTAAGAAGAGACAGAGGAATAGTTACAGCCTGCTTGGGAGAGACTTACGGGAACTTACACATAATCCCTTAAAGATTCCCCCTCCTGCTGAAACCTGTCTGGTCTCTTTGTGAGCTGTGAACGTTGTCGCTACGGAATTTCTGCGTGTGGACTACTGCTACTAATGAAGGCTACTATCTGCAGTAGAGTACTGCTGTATGCTGCCCTGTGTGTTCGTCTGAATCCTATATGAAGTTGTCTTCTGTACATAATCGTGCTGTAAATATTTGCCGTCTTTACGTTTCCTGTCTTCGTCCTGTAATTGAATGCCGTCTGTATTGTGTCGTCTAATAGAGGACTGAACATTGTGTGTGCTCATCTTCTCACACCGTACAAAACCACTGTACAAGTAAGAGAACCTGATGAATTACGATAGTAAGAGGTAGGAGGGAAATCTGTAATAACATTTATATGATGTTGGTTTTCTTTTGTATCGATGACAACCTGAAAACTTCTAGAAAAACTTTTCACCAGTTTTAAATAGATGGCTATTGGAATTGACTTCCAAACGTCCATCAAAGGTGACGTGCATCCTTGCAGTGAAGATGGTTGATTAGTTTGACAACGTAATCTAAGCAAAAATTTGTCTCCAAGGTGTTCGTTGGCATTTAGATCGGGCTCTGGGAACTCAGCCCAGTTTTCGAATACCCATTTTGTCAAACTACGTCTGTGCAAGCCTCGATCGTGTTGGAAGAGAAATGGGCCTTCCTCAAAATATTGTCATTGAGTTGGAAGTACAGCATTATCCAGAATATCCGCATACATCTCAGAGTTCATGTTTTCAACCACAGGAATTAACGGATCCAGGTCAAACCACGAGAAACTTCCCCACATCGTTATCTTTCCAGCGCCAAACTTAACAGTTAGCAGAATACAGTCATAAGAGAAACTTTCTCCGGGCATTGGCCAGACGCGTACATTCAACTGCTAGACTGTAAAACGAGATTCGACATTCCAAGGAACCGTTTTCCACAAGTCCACAGTCCATTTTTGGCAATGGTATTCGCTGGAATTGTGCCAATGTTAAGGGTGAATTCCATCAAGGATCAAACCTGCGATGTTTGGGTTTGAAGTCCAGTAACTTATCCATTCGACAAAAATGAATGCTGGTGTTTAGTGGCTGTTAATAGCTAATTAAGTTATCACCACACATTGACAGTGAGATCTGCACCATTGCAATCGAAGCTTCGCATTTTGTGGAGTGATGTTCGTCTTGAGCACGGATGTACGGCCTTGGAATCCCAAGTTTTTAAACTCTCGACTAACAGTTATGCTGTTAACACCAACGTCTGATGAGCTTAGGAGCTCTTGAGAAATTTCCACAAACGAGGATTTTCTTTTTTGCTTCACTACCCTTTTCAGAACTATGTGGCTGCATTCACCAAGTTTTTTTTTCTGTCAACCAATTCGTTTTTCTGCAGTTTCACTGCATCGAAGTTTCCTCTTCACAATTACATCATTCGCAGGCTTTTGTATATTTGAAGTGTCATGGACTGATTTTCTACAAAGGTGGCATCCCGCTGTACTGAAACGGTCAAACTCATTAAACTTCTTTCACTTACCAATTGCCTCTCAAACGCATAAATGCAACCTGACAAATCCCTAATAAAGCTTTTATAGCTTTTTATTGGGTATCAAATTATGTCACCTGTCTGAATCACTTTTTTGAAGGGTACCTGGATAATTTTAGCCAGATTGATAGTTCATACGAAAGAAAACATTTCTCCATTTAAAAAAGTTGAAAAAAATGATTCCCTAATTTTCTAACTACCAAATCAATGAGAGATTTATTTATTTATAGTTAAAGCAATAGGAATATTATTTTAACGCAATATAAAGATTACTTAAGTAATAATTTTTTACAAAGGGGAACAGTAATAACGTGGATTCAAACTTTGATACTAAAATATTTTCTTATTGATCATCTCAAATAAAAAAAAAACATTGCAATGCACACGAATTCGGCATTTCTTCTGTTTGAACATTTTATTGATCTCTTCATTTTTTGATTTATTTTTACACGCAGGTTTTACAGATAAATTCCAATCTTTATGGAGAAAGGAGCTCAAAATATAAATGGAACTTAAACTCAGATTACACAAACAAAAATATGCACCAAAAACGAATCGATTTGATTTGATTTAAGAATTTAAATATTCACACTTTATGCACTTTGATGTTCATCTTTCATTGATTGATATAAAGGGCTTATAATTTCAAATTTTAAATTTTGATTACATAAAAATTGTTTCGATGCACAGAAAGTAATCTTGAATATTTCCGTGGCGAAGAAACTTATACCATCCATATTAGTGCTTTCATGGTGCCTATAACACTAAGGAGGATCAATTATTATCAAGGAGAATTAATTATTATTAAGGAGGATTTATTATTATTAAGGAGGATTTATTATTATTAAGGAGGATTAATTATTATTAAGGAGGATTAATTATTATTAAGGAGGATTTGTCGATTCGATCAATTAATCGTTACGTTTAATTGCTGTTGAATAGTGGACAGATAAAAAAAGGAAATTATAATTGGGAAATATTGTAAAATAGGTTCCCAAATTCATGTTAAAATTTAAAGTTATTCTAATTCTTATACCAATTGTGAAGCGATGAAAAAATAATGAAGAATGCAGTGCACTATTAAAGCAATTGCATTTATTTTATTTCTTATACGATCACACATTTTTCGCGAAGTGCATATTAACTTTACTTATGCATAAAAAAATAAAATTTGGTGTCCTGGCCTAGGGGTAGTATGTCCTCTTAGTGTTTTTGGAGTCCCGGGTTCGAGTCTAGGTTCAGGGATGGTTGTTATTCTGTGTTCTATATGTGAGTAGTGCAGGTGAATGTGAAGTATGAAGTTACTAAGTCGTCATCTGGGACCTAGTTCGGCACGACTGAAAAAACAAGGGCAGCTAATTCAAGCTTAAAACCGCTCACAGGGATCAGCAAGCTTGTTGATGACAAGTGCCATTGGAAATAACAACAACAACATTAAAAAATAAATATCGCAGAAAGTCAAATCAAAGATATTATTGAACTTCAAACATTCAAAACTTTTCGAGACTCAGACCAATGAAAGGAACTCAAATATTGCAATCGCACACTCTATAATTGTTGATTAGTACAATAAATTATTATCAGCTTCACGCATTTTAAATCAACAATTAAGAAAATGTATTAAATAATATAAAAGGCAAAAACATTTTTAAAATGTAATAATATTTCAAATGTTTTTTATGTTATATTATAAGAATTAAAAGAATAACAAATGCCCTAAATAGAATGCCTCAACTCATTAGGAAGTAAATTCATTTGTTAACAGATTAATTAAAAAATATTTATATTTTCATTTCTGCGGTGTGTAAATAATATTGTTTTAATAAAAAATGGAATATAAACTAAATCCTTCAAGTTACTTCAATGTAATTTGTATATGAGATGGCTTCATTTCTTGGCATTTATGATAAAACATTTTATGAAAAGAGATGGCTGGAGGGTGGTAGAAAGGGGAATGTCCAATCAGGGATTACATAAAGAAAAACGTCTTAAAATTGTGCGAAATGTATCCATACACATTTGACGTTTATAATCACATGACGACGTTTATTAACATGAAGACAAAGTAGCTGATAAACAACGGAGAGGCATGTAAGCGTTACACATCTGCAAACTTAGAGTAAACAGCTGCCCACAAGTAATACTCGGCAGTTAACAATAATCACAACATATAAAATGACACCAGACAGAACTTAGCAGGAGGACTGAATCTATATCGCTATTCCCTATGCTTCCTTCAAACTCCAATGATTCTCCAATTTCTTCTCGCTTTAACTGTATCCAACTGCTGACCAACCTCTCACTACTGGCTTCTCCACTCCTAACTCGATCCTGTTTCTATAATAAACACCAGAATTCGGTACACAGCTCGATTCAGCAGTTGCTTGAGCTCCACTCCAATCTTGCGCTTTGCTGGAATGATCCAGCTAGTCCCCTGTTGATTCCCTAATCGACTCTAATTCTTTCGATGAATGTCTCTGACTGAGAATGCCAAACTTTTATAGCTTCCGGAAAAGGGTAAAGAATGTTCTCAAGTAATCAAGCATATCTCAGCTCTTACTACTTTGGTCACAAAACGTTTATATACCCATGATGACATTTATTAACATGAATACATAGGTGACCGATACTTAGCCGAGATGCATATCAGCAATACACAACAGCAAACTTAGAATAAACAGCTGCCCGCAAGTATTAATAGGCAGCTAACAACAATCTCAGCACATAAAACGTCCAGACAGGTAAAACACATAAAACGTCAGCACGTGAAACGTCCAGAAGGAGGAGGAAATCTATGCAACTATTCTCTACACTTTCATCAAATGCCTGTGATTCCCCATTTCTTTCCCGCCTTAGTTATATCCAACTGCCAACTCACTTTTCAAGACTACCCTCTCCACCCACAATCCGTTACACTTTCTATAAATAAATTCATGAATTTATCCCACAGCTCATTTCCTCAACCTCTTCAGATCAACTCAACGCTAGCTCTTCGCTGGACTGATCAAAATATTTCCTATTGTCTCATGCGACTGCATGAATTCGGCTTAGACTGCCGATCTTTTATAGCTTCCGAAGCAGGGCAGAAAAGGTTCTTATGTAATCAAGCATATCTCAGCTCTTATTGCGTTGGTCACAGAATTTTAACATATCCTTGTATCATCCCTTTTGTCCGTAAAGTCACCAAATGGCGACTCTAAATCTCTCGATGCCTGTCTTCGGCTTACGCTACGACCTTTTATACTTTCCGGAGGAGGGAAGAGATGGTTTTCATGTAATCAAGCATATATCCGTACTTATAACTTTGGCCACAAAAGTTTTGAAGATTTTAGTATCATCCATTTTGTCCCTAAAATCGCCAAATGGCGTCTCTAAATCTCTCGATGACTGTCTTCGGCTTAGACTGCTGACCCTTTATATTTTGCGGACGGAGAAGACTCTCAAGTAATCAAGCATATCTCAGCTCCTATTACTTTAATCATAAAATTCTTGAAGATTCTGATATCATGCATTTTGTCCCTGAAGTCGCCAAAAGTTCTTCAAGCCCGGGAGTCTCTGATCCAATATCTGATCAGCATCTAGTAAAGTGGATATTAAAACAGTCTTTCCAATGATAGAACTAACCATGCCAGTAAGCAATATTAAAGCTTTCTAACAGTACTAAAACCATTGTAATCCTCAGAATGGTTTAAATTCTATTTTTCTAACATAGCTTAGCTATTGCAAATCTACTCAGCATTTTTATTATCCTTTCAATGCTAGCGATGCAAGCAAAAAAAAAAACTATTCTCCTATGCACTAAGCCTTGTGTTTCGAATGATACTGTACATTGTCTAAAATAAAGTCTAAGAGAAAAATTCAGATAAAATAGAATATTTTTATACACTTTTATTCAATTTATAAATAGATAGATTTTCTTTATTTTTTAAGTATTATTTTGAAATAAAAGCAATGCTTTAAAAAAGAAATACATCACAAATATTCCTAGTATATTAATAACATACATTTAAATTTCCTTCCTATTATTATTCCACAAGTTCTGGTCATTAACAAGTGTAGATTTGCTGATAAATCGTGTTTAATTTTGGAAATTGTTCGATTAAAAAGAATAAGCTTTTCCTCAAAGAAACAAAAACAAAAATGCTGCTATATAATACTGGACATAATTTAACCAAACGTAAAAAGAAGATTCTTTGTCTACATTATCTACCTGAAAAAATTAAAGAATTTACCATTCATTATTTTTTTACAGAAGATTTCTTTTCACAGGGGATTCCTTCGTTGATAAAGATTTTTCCTGTGACGGAATAATGACTTTACTTCTCATTTTTTTCTCTCTCTTTCTAATAACAATGATCTGCCTAAAGATAATTTGATGCAGGTGCAGTCGATTTTCTTTCGTACTTTTTTTCTTGAAGTAATCAATAAAAATGATTGGATACAACGTTATTGAAGAAAGGAGACTAAATAATAGCATGATCTGTAAAGCATAATTGAAGGCTTATCTGATTATTTTTGAGCTAATAAATGGAGCATATCCAGCTCGATATCTGCATTTATTTTGATATATAGCTTACTTTTGATTTCGCTTCTGTATTTTTTTAGGAAATTGAAGAATAAAGAATCAGCAGGAAGTAATTACGAAAGAGCTGATTTAGTTTTTATGGAAACCAATTTCCGTCTTGTTCTTTTTTTACTTTGTATAGTGGGTAAGTATGGTGTTAGAGATGATGATGGCACACAGTGATCAGTCCCTTAGTAGACGACTCAGCACAAACGTTTATTTACAGGACGCAGACAGGGCAGCACACAGATGACAAATATTGACAACACTACTATGTACAGGAAGTAACTATATACAGTCGAGACGAACACACAGGACAGCAACTACAGATAGTAGTCCACAGGCAGAAATTCCCTAGTGAAAATGTCCACAGCTCACAAAGTGGCCAGACTGGGTTCAGCCGGAGGTGGAATCTTTAAGGGATCCTCTTTATACCACGTAGGTCTCTCCGGAACAGACTGAAATTATTCTTCTGTCTCTTCTTGCCTTTGCTGTCGACTCACTACTTCGCACAACGGGACTACTCCTCAGTTTGGGACAGCTCCGTTTCTGATGACGACACACGACGCAGGCTTCGTCAGTATATGCCACATAGCAGTCCTCTGTTCAGGACTCCTCATTTCAAGACATCTCTCTCTCTCTTAGATCTTCTCGATTAATTCCACTACGCTATTTGTCTTCTTCGTTGAACACCAGACCGTCGTACTTCGACTTGATTCCTGTTGATTCTTCTTCAGGTCTTCTTTCCTTTTTTTTCCGCTGCTCCGCTTCGACTTGACTTACACACACTGTTCAGCTTCGACCCTTTGTATATCGGTGGGAGGATGGGCTAACATCTTATGGATCAATCAGGAGCATTCTAGATGTATATCGGCTCCTAGTGGACGGATAAGGAAAATTTTCAATTTTACGGGTAGTTTCCAGATTGTCGCCAAGCCTTGGAACCTTTGACGTCACACCCATTCAATATCCAATATATGTTACTGTAAATCTCTCTTCCTTACATATCAGGGCGGGAAAGCAAAACAACAGGTTCGTAATAATACATTAGATTCCGGTTCTTTTCTTAGGTTACTCGTCATTACAAACCCAGAGATAAGTCGACCATATACAGAACGTACTGATCAGATGAGTTCAAGAGAAATAAAAATTAAAACTGAAATATAAGGGCTTTATAAGATTTAACTTTTATGTGTTCTCGTATATATTAGTCTGTCTGAGGACGACTGCATGTCTTTGTGTGTGTGGAATCATCAGTCCGCACAGATATGCCTTTTTTTCGGGAAAACCATAAAGAAAACCCAAAACTTATCCCCTTATCTTTATACTAAAATTAGGTTTCAGTTTCAAATAGAGCCTAAGTATTTTTAATGCATGCTAATAAAAATCCCTTCCAAAATTTCTTATTTCATTGGAACTGAAGCGTAGGGGTGGAATTTATCACATATTAAGAAAAATCTGGTTTATTTCTGTTGTATATAAGTTCATACTATTTTATTATGTGAGATATAAACGGGACAGTGAAATATGGCCTGCCCCATAGAAACAATAGCAATATAAGTTGCTATTGTTCTTTCAGGAATATATGAGGCAGAAAAGCTAATATTGCAACATGAAATTCTGTTCTAAAAATATTAAGGAAAGATAAGTACATTATATTAGATTCGTAAAACTTGTGGATGATTGTATATCGTTTCCAAGGAGTATTAGCATGATTATTAAATTAACATCATTATAATTGTTATATTTCTAGAAAGTGTACAATTCTTTTTCTGCAATAATATTTCTGGAAATTATCACAGAAAACGTTAAAATTCAGCTCATTGCCCAGTTAATAAATTAAAATTGCAAAGGAAATCGTTAAGATTCTTAAGCTGTAACGTATATTCGTGGCAAATCTGTTAGCGATACGTCAAATGATCTGTCTTGCAGAGAAAAAATTATTTTGTATTAGTAGGAAAGAAAGAGAATAATAGAGATTATTGATTCAAATCGTTTCCGACCGGACTTATTACTCAGGCACCATCTCAAAAATTATTTTATGGTATTTCCATTTCTCATTACATAAATAAATCCCAATAATTCTCTAAAACCCCTTTGCACTTGGATGATGACCCTTACACACCATTCAAGACGATGCATCATCTTGACGCTTTATTTATTTAATCAATTTTGATTGTTAAAAATACCTGCAGAGTACTAAGAAAATGCATATTAAATGTATAACAATCATATACATTTATTTATCGGAGTAATAAACTAGTTTTTTGTATTAGGTATATAATTATGCTTCGAATTACTTGTTGTGTAATTCACAAGACAATTCATTAATAAGTCAGCATTTGAATATCAAGTTTAATTTTGATTAATTCCGGCATGGGATTGCTAAATTTTTCTTTTAAACTTAATCTAATAAGTATTCTAGATTTTACTCTGTCTTTGTGTTTTTCAAAATGGCTCCATAGAGTGGTTAGGTTATATTGGTTAAATCCGATCGTTAGGTTATATGATTTTTAAACTCTTACCAATCTTTTAAGATATGATTGTCTTCAGTTGAATTGCAACAATATGTGTTAAACTATGATAATAAACGACATGCTAAACTATAGGTACCATTAAATTTGCTTTCGTTATTTCAGAGAATTGAAAAATATATATATTTATCTAAATGTAATTCTCCGAATAATTTATCTTTCTCAGAATTTGATACACTGATTTTTAAAAGTTATTATTCGAATTTGTTTTCATAGTTGGACATTGTTTATCAAATGATAAATTTAAATTCATGCAAAACAGGTTTTACTCATAATTTCAGTATAATTTTTGCTGCAAATAAAAATGTGTCATTTATAAGAAAAGACATAGGTTTAAATTTTTAATGCCATGTCGAAATTTCTAATACATTAGAAGCATGTGGTTTAAAATCATTAGGTTCTTTATCTTGCTTATTTATTTTTATTAATCTTACTTCCGTCTCCAATAAAAAAGTGTAAAACTGCATTGGTTTTTTTAAAAAAAATACTATTTAATTTAATTATGACGGAAATCTGTAAAATTAATTTCTGTATTAAGTTTTCTTAATTCTTTTGGCCTGCAAATTGAGCCAAATATAAATTGAGGATAATAAAATTTATCAACTGACTTAAAAATTTGCGAGAGAAACTTTGATTTTATTGAAAATTATTTCCGTTTAGTTCGAGAAAATGAGGTCTTGAAGCTATTCCCTTTCAGGAAATTTTATTTTTTAAATGCTTGTTCACAGATGTTGTATTAATAAGCATTTCCACATTTGGCGCAATGCCAAATACTTTGTCATGTCCTTATTGTCATTTTCTCAATTTTCTTATCACTAAGAGACCAATTAATTATTTTTTATATACTGTCAAGCTATTCTTTCAATCATAAGGGTTTAGTTAAACTTTCAATATATAAGTTGTCAC